>OY997270.1:398520843-398528343 GCA_963921465.1 Triticum timopheevii | reverse complement strand
CGATCTTTGTGCTATGCTTAGGATTGGGTCTTGTCCATCACATCATTCTCCTAATGATGTGATCCCGTTATCAACGACATCCAATGTCCATAGCCAGGAAACCATGACTATCTGTTGATCACAACGAGCTAGTCGACTAGAGGCTCACTAGGGACATATTGTGGTCTATGTATTCACACGTGTATTACAATTTCCGGATAATACAGTTATAGCATGAATAAAGACAATTATCATGAACAAGGAAATATAATAATAATACTTTTATTATTGCCTCTAGGGCATATTTCCAACAGTCTCCCACTTGCACTAGAGTCAATAATCTAGTTCACATCGATATGTGATTAACACTCAAGGTCACATCCCCATGTGACTAACACCCAAAGAGTTTACTAGAGTCAATAATCTAGTTCACATTTACCATGTGATTAACACTCGATGAGTTCTGGGTTTGATCATGTTATGCTTGCAAGAGAGGTTATAGTCAACGGGTCTGAACCTTTCATATCCGTGTGTGCTTTACAAATCTCTATGTCATCTCCTAGATGTAGCTACCACGTTCTATTTGGAGCTATTCCAAATAACTGTTCTACTTGGAGCTATTCTAAATTGTTGCTCCATTATACGTATCCGGTATCTCTACTCAGAGCTATCCGGATAGGTGTTAAGCTTGCATCGACGTAACCCTTTACGACGAACTCTTTTAACCACCTCCATAATCGAGAAAATTCCTTAGTCCACTAGTTACTAAGGATAACTTTGACCGATGTCCTGTGATCCATCCTTGGATCACTCTTGTACCCTTGACTGACTCATGGCAAGGCACACTTCAGGTGCGGGTACACAGCATAGCATACTAAAGAGCCTACGTCTTAAGCATAGGGGACGACCTTCGTCCTTTCTCTCTATTCTGCCGTGGTCGAGCTTTTATGTCTTAACTTCATACCTTACAACTCAGGCAAGAACTCCTTCTTTGCCTGATCCATCTTGAACACCTTCAAGATCATGTCAAGGAATGTGCTCATTTGAAAGTACCATTAAGCGTCTTGATCTATCCTTATAGATCTTGATGCTCAATGCTCAAGTAACTTAATCCAGGTTTGCTATTTGAAAAACACCTTTCAAATAACCCTATATGCTTTCTAGAAATTCTACATCATTTCTGATCATCAATATGTCAACAACATATACTCATCAGAAATTCTATAGTGCTCCCACTCACTTCTTTGGAAATACAAGTTTCTCATAAACTTTGTATAAACCCAAAATCTTTGATCATCTTATCAAAGTGCACATTCCAACTCCGAGATGCTTACTCCAGTCCTTAGAAGGATCGCTGGAGCCAGCATACCTTTTAGCATCCTTAGGATCGACAAAAACTTTTGGATTGTATTACATACAACCTTTCCTTACGAAAACTGGTAAGGAAACTCGTTTTGTCATCCATCTGCCAGATTTCATAAATGCAGATAATGCTAACATGAATCCGACGGACCTTAAGCATCGCTACGGATGAGAAAATCTCATCGCAGTCAACTCCTTGAACTTGTGAAAAACTCTTCGCCACAAGTCGAGCTCATAGATGGTGACATTACCATCCACGTCCGTCTTCTTCTTAAAGATCCATTTATCTCAATGGCTTGCCGATCTTTGGGCAAGTCCACCAAAGTCCATGCTTTGTTCTGATACATGGATCCTATCTCGGATTTCATGGCTTCTAACCATTTGTCGGAATTTGGGCCCACCATCACTTCTCCATAGCTCATAGGTTCATTGTTGTCTAGCAACATGACCTTCAAGACAGGATTACTGTACCACTCTGAAGTAGTACGTATCCTTGTCACCCTACGAGGTACGGCGGTGACTTGATCCGAAACTTCATGATCACTATCATAAGCTTCTACTTCAATTGGTGTAGGTGCCACGGGAACAACTTCCTGTGCCCTGATACACACTGGTTGAAGTGATGGTTCAATAACCATATCAAGTCTCCACCATCCTCCCACTCAACTTTTCGAGACAAACCTTTTCTCGAGAAAGGACCCGATCAAGAAACAATCCATATTGCTTTCGGATCTGAATTAGGAGGTATACCCAACTGTTTTGGGTGTCCTATGAAGATGCATTTTATCCGATTTGGGTTCGAGCTTATCAATCCTGAAACTTTTTCACATAAGCATCGCAGCCCCAAACCTTTAAGAAACGACAACTTAGGTTTCTTTAAACCATAATTCATACGGTGTCATCTCAACGGAATTACGTGGTGCCCTATTTAAAAGTGAATGTGGTTGTCTCTAATGCCTAACCCATGAACGATAGTGGTAACTCGATAAGAGACATCATGGTATGCATCATATCCAATAGGGTGCAGTTATGATGTTCGGACACACCACCAAACTATGGTGTTCCAGGCGGTATTAATTGTGAAACAATTTCCACAATGTCATAATTGTGTGCCAAAGCTTGTAACTCAGATACTCATCTCTATGATCATATCATAGACATTTCATCCTCTGTCACGATGATCTTCTACTTCATTCTGAAATTACTTGAACCATTCAATAATTCAGACTTGTGTTTTCATCAAGTAAATATTCTCAACATCTACTCAAATCATCTGTGAAGTAAGAACATAACGATATTCAATGCATTCCTCAGCACTCATTGGACTGCACACATCAAAATGTGTTACTTCCAACAAGTTTCTATCTTGTTCCATTTTACTGAAACCGAGGATTTCAGTCATCTTTCCCATGTGGTATGATTGCATGTCTCAAGTGATTCAAGATCAAGTGAGTTCAAACGGTCCATTTGCATGGAGTTTCTTCATACATATACACCAATAGACATGGTTCGCATGTCTCAAACTTTTCAAAAACGAGTGAGCCCAAAGATCCATCAACATGGAGCTTCTTCATGCGTTTTATACCGATATGACTTACGTGGCAGTGCCACAAGTAGGTGGTACTATCATTACTATCTTTTGGCATGAACATGTGTATCACTACGATCGAGATTCAATAAACCATTCATTTTAGGTGCAAGACCATTCAAGGTATTATTCAAATAAACAGAGTAACCATTATTCTCCTTAAATGAATAACCGTATTGCGATAGACCATAATCCAATCATGTCTATGCTCAACGCGAACACCAATCTCGATGGTAGAGGGAGCGTGCGATGCTTGATCATATCAACATTGGAAACACTTCCAACACATATCGTCAGCTCACCTTTAGCTAGTCTCCGTTTATTATTCCGTAGCCTTTATTTCGAGTTACTAACACTTAGCAACCGAACCGGTATCTAATACCCTGGTGCTACTAGGAATACTAGTAAAGTACACATTAACATAATGTATATCCAATATACTTCTATCAACCTTGCCAGCCTTCTCATCTACCAAGTATCTAGGGTAATTCTGCTCTAGTGGTTGTTCCCCTTATTACAGAAGCACTTAGTCTCGGGTTTGGGTTCAACCTTGGGTTTCTTCACTAGAGCAGCAGCTGATTTGCCGTTTCAAGAAGTATCCCTTCTAGCCCTTGCCCTTCTTGAAACTAGTGGTTTCACCAACCATCAACAATTGATGCTCCTTCTTGATTTCTACTTTCGCGGTGTCAAACATCGTGAATACCTCAAGGATCATCATATCTATCCCTGATATGTTATAGTTTCATCACAAAGCTCTAGCAGCTTGGTGGCAATGACTTTGGAGAAACATCACTATCTCATATGGAAGATCAACTCCCACTCGATTCAAGTGATTCTTGCACTCAGACAATCTGAGCACAAGCTCAATGATTGAGCTTTTCCTCCGTTAGTTTGCAGGTTAATAAAATCGTCGGAGGTCTTATACCTCTTGACGTGGGCACAAGCCTGAAATCCAATTTCAGCCTCGAAACATCTCATATGTTCCGCGACATTTCGAAAAACGTCTTTGGTGCCTCAACTCTAAACCGTTTCACTGAACTATCACGTAGTTATCAAAACGTGTATGTCTGATGTTCGTAACATCCACAAACGACGTTTGGGGTTCAGCACACTGAGCGGTGCATTAAGGACATAAGCTTTCTACTGATTGCATAATCGCTACTGTCAACTTTCAACTATATTTCTCTAGGAACATTACTAAACAGTAGAACTAAAGCGTGAGCTACGACATAATTTGCAAAAGGTCTTTTGACTATGTTTCAAGATAATTAAGTTCATCTATGAACTCCCACTCAGATAGACATCCCTCTGGTCATCTAAGTGATCACATGATCCGAGTCAACTAGGCCGTGTCCGATCATCACGTGAGACGGACTAGCCAACGTCGGTGAACATCTTCATGTTGATCGTATCTACTATACGACTCATGCTCGACCTTTCGGTCTCCGTGTTCCGAGGCCATGTCTGCACATGCTAGGCTCGTCAAGTTAACCCTAAGTGTTTTCGCTGTGTAAAACTGTCTTACACCGTTGTATGTGAACGTAAGAATCCATCACACCGATCATCACGTGGTGCTTAGAAGCGACGAACTGTAGCAACGGTGCACAGTTAGGGGAGAACACTTCTTGAAATTGTTGTAAGGGATCATCTTATTTACTACCGTCGTCCTAAGTAAACAAGATGCATAAACATGATAAACATCACATGCAATCAAATAGTGACATGATATGGCCAATATCATTTTGCTCCTTTTGATCTCCATCTTCGGGGCTCCATGATCATCATCGTCACCGGCATGACTCTATGATCTCCATCATCATGATCTCCATCATCGTGTCTCCATGAAGTCGTCTCGCCAACTATTAATTCTACTACTATGGCTACCGGTTAGCAATAAAGTAAAGTAATTACATGGCGTTGTTCAATGACACGCGGTCATACAATAAATAAAGACAACTCCTATGGCTCCTGCCGGTTGTCATACTCATCGACATGCAAGTCGTGAATCCTATTACAAGAACATGATCAATCTCATACA
Organism: Triticum timopheevii; assembly: GCA_963921465.1. Classification (NCBI taxonomy): domain Eukaryota; kingdom Viridiplantae; phylum Streptophyta; class Magnoliopsida; order Poales; family Poaceae; genus Triticum; species Triticum timopheevii. Next base: position 398,523,376 of record OY997270.1, on the reverse strand, counting down.
TCACATATCATTCATCACATTCTTGTTGGCCATATCACATCACATAGCATACCCTGCAAAAACAAGTTAGACGTCCTCTAATTGTTGTTTGCATGTTTTATGTGGGCTGCTATGGGTTTCTAGCAAGAACGTTTCTTACCTACGCAAGACCACAACATGATATGCCAATTGCTATTTACCCTTCATAAGGACCCTTTTCATCGAATCCGTTCCGACTAAAGTGGGAGAGACTGGCACCCGCTAGCCACCTTATGCACTAAGTGCCTGTCAATCGGTGGAACCTGTCTCACGTAAGAGTACGTGTAAGGTCGGTCCGGGGCCGCTTCATCCCACAATACCGTCGAAACAAGATTGGACTAGTAAACGGTAAGCATATTGAACAAAATAAACGCCCACAACTACTTTGTGTTCTACTCGTGCAAAGAATCTACGCAATAGAACCTAGCTCATGATGCCACTGTTGGGGAACGTAGCAGAAATTCAAAATTTTCCTACGTATCACCAAGATCTAACTATGGAGGACCAGCAACGAGTAGAAGGAGAGTGCATCTACATACCCTTGTAGATCGCTAAGCGGAAGCGTTCAAGAGGAACGGGGTTGAAGGAGTCGTACTCGTCGTGATCCAAATCACCGGAGATCCTAGTGCCGAACGGACGGCACCTCCGCGTTCAACACACGTACAGCCCGGTGACGTCTCCCATGCCTTGATCCAGCAAGGAGAGAGGGAGAGGTTGAGGAAGACTCCATCCAGCAGCAGCACAATGGCGTGGTGGGTGGTGGAGGAGCGTGGCAATCCTGCAGGGCTTCGCCAAGCACCACGGGAGAGGAGGAGGACTTGGGAGAGGGGGAGGGCTACGCCAGAACTTCGTGTGTAGCTCCATGGGCCTCCCCACTATATATAGGGGTGGAGGGGCTGGTTTCTTTCCCTCCCAAGTCCATTGGGGCGTCGGCCAAGGTGGGAGGAAAGAAATCCCCATCATTTCCTTCCCCACCGATTGTTATCCCCCCTTTTTAGGGATCTTGATCTTATCCTTCGGGATATGATCTTATTCCTTCTAAGGGGGGATCTTGCTGCGCCTTGACCAGGGGTGTGGGGCCTTTCCCCACTACCCACGTTCATGTGGGTCCCCCCATGCAGGTGGGCCCCACTCCGGAACCTTCTAGAACCTTCCCGGTACAATACCAAAAAATCCCCGAACATTTTCCGGTGGCCAAAATAGGACTTCCCATATATAAATCTTTACCTCCGGACCATTCCGGAACTCCCTCGTGACTCCGGGATCTCATCCGGGACTCCGAACAACATTCGGTAACCACATACAAACTTCCTTTATAACCCTAGCGTCATCGAACCTTAAGTGTGTAGACCCTACGGGTTCGGGAGACATGTAGACATGACCGAGATGTTCTCCGGTCAATAACCAACAGCGGGATCTGGATACCCATGTTGGCTCCCACATCGTTCCACGATGATCTCATCGGATGAACCACGATGTCAAGGACTCAGTCGATCCCGTATACAATTCCCTTTGTCTAGCGGTATTATACTTGCCCGAGATTCGATCGTCTGGTATACCGATACCTTGTTCAATCTCGTTACCGGCAAGTCTCTTTACTCGTTCCGTAACACATCATCACGTGATCAACTCCTTGGTCACATTGCGCAAATGATGATGTCCTACCGAGTGGGCCCAGAGATACCTCTCCACTTACACGGAAGTGACAAATCCCAGTCTCGATTTTGTGCCAACCCACAGACAACTTTCGGAGATACCTGTAATGCACTTTATAGCCACCCAGTTACGTTGTGACGTTTGGTACCCCCAAAGCACTCCTACGGTATTTGGGAGTTGCACAATCTCATGGTCTAAGGAAAGATACTTGACATTAGAAAAGCTCTAGCAAACGAACTACACGATCTTTGTGCTATGCTTAGGATTGGGTCTTGTCCATCACATCATTCTCCTAATGATGTGATCCCGTTATCAACGGCATCTAATGTCCCATAGCCAGGAAACCATGACTATCTGCTGATCAACAACGAGCTAGTCAACTAGAGGGCTCACTAGGGACATATTGTGGTCTATGTATTCACACGTGTATTACGATTTTCCGGATAATACAGTTATAGCATGAATAAAAGACAATTATCATGAACACTAATATATAATAATACTTTTATTATTGCCTCTAGGGGATATTTCCAACATCTTCTTCTTCTTCTTCTCTTCTTCTTCTTCTTCTTCTTCTTCTTCCTCTTCTCTTCTTCTTCTCTCTTCTTCTTCCTCTTCTTCTCTTCCTCTTCTCTTCTTTCGTCTTCTTCTTCTTCTTCTTCTTCTTCTTCTTCTTCTTCTTTCTTCTTCTTCGTCTTCGTCTTCTTTCTTCTTCTTCTTCTTCTTCTTCTTCTTCCTCTTCTTCATCTCTTCTTCCTCTTCTTCCTCTTCTTTCTTCTCTTCTTCTTCTTCTTCTTCTTCTCTTCTTCTTTTCTTTCTTCTTCTTCTTTCTTCTTCTTCTTAGTATGTGAGAGAGCGC
>OY997270.1:398301827-398520343 GCA_963921465.1 Triticum timopheevii | reverse complement strand
GCGCTCTCTCACATACTCTTCTTCTTATTCTTCTTCTTCTTCTTCTTCTTCTTCTTCTTCTTCTTCTTCTTCTTCTTCTTCTTCATCTTCTTCCTCTTCTTCCTCTTCTTCTTCCTCTTCTTCTTCCTCTTCTTTCCCTCTTCCTCCTCTTCTTCTTCCTCTTCCTCTTCCTCTTCTCTTCCTCTTCTTCTTCTTCTTCATCATCATCATCATCATCTTCTTCTTCTTCTTCTTCTTCTTCTTCTTCTTCTTCTTCTTCTTCTTCTTCTGCTGCTGCTGCTGCTGCTGCTTCTTAAAAATTGCCCTGTCACAACCTCTTTAGTACCGGTTCGTGCTAGGGGGCAAATGATGTCAGAAATGGTTGAAAATTGATGACGTGGCTTAGAATGGTGCGTACTGAACGCAAAAAAGTCTGAAGTTGTAATAAGTTTAAAAAATGAAGTGCCGGTGTAACAGATGAGTTTTTGTTCGAAACCGGCCCTGATACTTCGAAAGATATTGTCCAGTTTGTACACGAAGTGCATCTAGTTTTTGCCGTAACACAAGAAGTCCGGAGTTCTAATAAGTTATAAAAAATAAAAAAAGGCGTCAGAAAGGGTTGAAAATTGATGACGTGGCTCAGAATGGTGCGTACTGAACGCAAAAAAGTCTGAAGTTGTAATAAGTTAAAAAAATGAAGTGCCGGTGTAACAGATGAGTTTTCGTTCGAAACCGGCCCTGATACTTCGAAAGATATTGTCCAGTTTGTACACGAAGTGCATCCAGTTTTTGCCGTAACACAAGAAGTCCAGAGTTCTAATAACTTACTAAAAATAAAAAAGGCGCAATGCTCGTTAGTTATGTTCAAGCCTTTCGGAATAGGGTAGACTACACTGCACACAGCTCCGTGCAATCTATTCTATTCCGAAAGGCTTGAAGCTAAGCAAGTTGCATGTGAGCATTGCGCCTCTCCATCGTCTCTGCACTCACGGCTTATAAACAGCTCCTACTGCCTCTCTCCTAGCGAGGTGGGACTAAAAATCAGCTTAATAAGAAACTCTAGTACCGGTTTCATGGACATGAACCGGTACTAAAGGAGTTCGTGGGGCCCACGGCCTGACACAACATCATTAGTACCGGCTCATGGCATGAACCGGTACTAATTATTGCCCATGAACCGGTACTAATGATGTCCGCCCGCCTAGCCGTTGGAACCAGCACCAATGGACACATTAGTGCCGGCTCAAAATCAAACCGGCACTAATGTGTCTCAGATTAGCCCCTTTTTCTACTAGTGTATCCTGCTCAACGTCCACAGGGTAACATCGCCCCTTGTTGTTTTTCCAGACTTTCAGGAGAGGCATAATGAATCTTTATGACAGGATTGCTCCGACAAGAACTCGGTAACTTATAATGTACTGGCAAACCATTCCAATACCGACGTACATGTAGAGGACATGAAGGAGAAGCTAGCAGAGTAAGAATGATGATTGTTTACATAATTGCTAAGAGTAATTCTCTATATTTTTGTGTCGGCATAAAATGGTGCAAAGTTTCACAAAGTACTACAATTCCACGCTGTAAAAAGTTTTTTTTTGAAGGTCAACCGGGAGGGGGCAAAGCCCCCCACCTGAATAACTTTTCGTTTTTATTAGATGATCAAGAAAGTTTACAGGAGATCAGGGAAGGTACAAGCGAGTGACAGGGTGAGGGGGGGGGGGGGGGGGCAGATGGCGCAACCCCCAACTTTCAGGTGATCACGCCTCAATGTTCGGGCGCCCCACTGCAAAAAGTTTGACTAGAGGAAAAGTTTATAAGCTTTCTTTTGGAGATGAAGAAGTAAGGGTTTTACCCGTGTTTGTATGCGTGTAGACCTACTGTTGGGAAATGTTCGAAGCTGCACTCGTCACCCCCGGCAAATAAACAACTGAACAAACCCCATGCAAAACTTATGGCAACAAACTTCGTGAGGCACTTAACTTCCCTGACATGTTAGACAGAAAGAAAAGAAGAGTGTGGCAACTTCACATTATTTCTTATCGTTAGGGCATCTCCAATGCAAACCCTTAAAACGAACACTGCAAATGTTCGCGGACCAGTACGGGCCCTGTCTACGGACATGATAGAGGAGTGAGCCATCTAATGTCCCACATAATTTTCTTATTTGTCTGGTCTCGTTTGTCCATTCATTTTATTAACACTTTGTGTGCACTAAAGAAGGAAAAGGTAACGATAGAAGCACGTCGAGGACTTCCATGACGAGGCAAGAAGCAAGCGAGAAGCACCAAACCTGCAACACACACACCACGAGCACACGGCCAGAAGCACAACCGGCTAGCACGCACGGCCGGGAAGCACAAAAGCATGCAACACCCGACGGACATGCTCACAAAAAGCATGCAGCAGCCGACGAGCACATCTCCAATGCAAGCAGTACGCGGGAGCGGCGAGCCGGGCGAGGGTGCGGGAGCAGCCGGGCGCGGGCGCGCGAACGCGCTACACCAGTCAGACTTGTCCGTGGACATTTGAGAGCCTTCGTTGGGCCATAAAAATGGTCCAAATATATATATGAACGTTTTGACGGTTCACTTTAAAGATGCCCTTAGGCCAACTCCACCGCGCGACCCTATCCTGTCCGGCTCCGTCCGTTTGGGGTAAAATGGACAAAAGAGGCGGCCCAGTGCACGGCCTCAAACGGACAAATGTCTGGATCCCGTCCGTTTTCGACCCATCCCAGGCCCAAACTTGTGCTCGGTTTGGGGTGAAACGGACGCGCGCGGACGACCGCGACGCACGGCCTCCCCCCCCCCCCCCCCCCCCCCCCCGTGGCCCGCCTGTCGGGGACACTAGCAGTCCCTCCGCTCCCCAACGCTTCACCCTCTCTCCCCGCCCTGCCCCGCCGCCGGCGCCGCCGTATTCTCCGGCCGCCTCCTCACCGCGCAGCCCCCCCCCCCCCCCCCCGCCGTCCATAACAAACCACGTCTGGACATGGCCGCCACCACGCCCGCGCTTTCGTCGTAGTTTTGGCCGTCGCCGTTCTTGCCGGTGCCGGAGGGGACACGACTGCCGGCGACGGACCACGGCGGCCGAGGCAGATTCCGACGAGAGCTCCAGAGCGGCCAGTAGCCGGCCGGCAACCACCCCTGCTACGTCGAGGTGATCATCGCGGCCGCTTCGCCACCGCGACCGCAAGGTGTTCGACCTTTTGCCAACAAAGGTATGGACAGTGGAGACGAGTTTTTCTTCCATCACTTTCTTTGTTCATCGGACGATTCGTCATCGGATGATGAAGAACTTGTGGTGGCTGCACTGGTCGTGAACGACCATATTCAACGGCAGCTTCCTCGGTACAGGGGGTCACTGCCTGGCAAGGCTCCCAACCTGAACCGCAACAGGGAGAGAGGCCACGCCCTGCTCTATGCCGATTACTTCGCCAACACCCCGCTCTTCAAGCCGGATAAATTTCGTCGCCGTTTTCGTATGGCAAGGCATTTGTTCAATCGTATCCGAGAGGGAGTGGTTGCTCATGACCCATACTTCGAGTGCAAGACGGATGCCCTTGGCAAGCTTGGATTCTCCTCTTACCAGAAATGCACCGCGGCCATCCGCATGCTTGCATATGGTATTTCAGGCGATCTGGTGGACGAGTATGTGCGTATGAGTGAGACAACATGTCTGATGTCAATGTACAAGTTTTGCCAGTCTGTGATTGAGGTGTTTGGCCCAGAGTACTTGAGGCAGCCAACTGCCGCTGATACAGATAGATTGTTGGCGACCAATGCAGCTAGAGGCTTTCCAGGCATGCTTGGCAGCATTGATTGTATGCATTGGGAGTGGAAGAACTGTCCATTTGCTTGGCAGGGCCAGTACAAGGGGCATGTTAACGGGTGCACTATCATATTAGAAGCGGTGGCATCGCAAGATCTTTGGATATGGCATTCTTTCTTCGGTATGGCAGGTTCTCACAATGATATCAACGTGCTGCAACGTTCTCCAGTCTTCGTAAGGCTTGCAGAAGGAAACTCCCCACCTGTCAACTTTGAGATCAACGGCCACCAGTACAACAAAGGATACTATCTAGCAGATGGTATATATCCTCAGTGGTCAACTTTTGTGAAGACAATCTCGAAACCCCAAGGTGAGAAGAGAAAAAGATTTGCCCAAATGCAAGAGAGTGTTAGAAAGGATGTGGAACGTGCTTTTGGTGTGCTTCAATCCCGGTGGGGTATCGTTCGAAACCCTGCACTGTCATGGGATGAAAGAAAGCTTTGGGAGGTGATGACTGCTTGTGTGATCATGCACAACATGATCGTCGAGGATGAGCGTGATGAGAGTATCTTCGACCAAGGATTTGATTATCAAGGTGAAAATATTGAGCCCCTGCACCAAGACCCGGCCACATTTGAACAGTTTGTCCAATTCCACGGTGAGATGCGTGATTGGCACACTCATTTGAATCTTCAAAATGACTTGGTTGAGCACGTCTGGGATCACATTGGCAACCAATAGATGTATTGGTCCAATTTATGTTCAGTTAAGACAATTTCGATTTGGTTGTAAAACTATTTTACTTAAGACAATTTCAATTAAGTTGTAAAACTATTTTAATTTTCAGACAAACATTTGGGTTGGAAGTAGTGTGATGCAAATTTAGGCATTTTTGGCCCTCACGGACAGGATGGGGCAAATGGATGCGGCGGCGCGCTGGGCGCACGGCCACCGCATCCCAGAACAGGCCCGGACACGACCCCAAACCCCTACCCAAACGGACCGAAACCGGACAAAACGGACGTCCGTTTGGGGTCGCGCGGTGGAGTTGGCCTTACAAATCATGCAAGATTAGGACCATCCGCAAAGTTGAAAGTTGGAACCCAAAAGGGTATGGAGACTATCAGCAATGCGTTGGCATTTTACAGGGTTAGTTTGAGTTGGCAAGTGCTATTGGATTAGCTAAGTGCTACACCATGTTTGAAAAAGTATAACTAAGTGCTAACTAAACCAAAACTAATGCAAGCCTATTTTAGACCACTTGTATAGTTCTAAAAAAGACATGCATGAGTTGATAAAGTGGCATGTTTTGCATGAATAAATTAATGTAAAAAGTAACTGTATGACTACATGAATGATGTGATGATGTGGCAATGTTGTCAAGAGGAAATTAGCCCAACTCCTATTTGGTGCCATCAGCCCCGGTTAAAGGCTATTTCACCAACTGGCGCACATCCCCCTCCACGCTCGGCCGCTCATTTACTCTCTTTTTTTCTCTTTTCTGTTAACCTTCCAAAAAAGTTGTGGACGACGTGATTCAAACTCCGGACTTCTTCGTTCAGTTCAAAACGCAGAAACCGACTAGGACACCTTACCGGTTGTGCCTATTTACTTCTTCTTTTTTACTTTTTCTTCTTTCTTCTTTTCATGAAAGCTCCTGGTTTTAGGAAGCTTCCCAAACCGCTTTTTCCTGTTCGCCGGTAGGTTTTCTGGATGATCCTTATTTGGCCTTTTTCTTTTTTCTTGTTCTTTTTTGGGTTCATTTTTAGTTTTATTTTCTTAAGTGCGTGATTTTTTTTGCAAATTAGAAACTTTCTCAAATTCATGAAATTTTCGATTTCGCAAAGTTCTTCCTGAAAATCCATGAGCTTTTCTCAAATTCATGAGTTTTTTTTAAATGAATAATTTTCAAATCCGTGATTTTGCATTGTTTTGCAAAATCAATGAATTTTTTCAAACCCGCGAACTTTTATTTGGAATACATGATTTGTTTTTTCAAATTCATGAACTTTTAGCTCTAAACTTTTTTTAAAACTTGGTGAACTTTGTTTAAAATTGATGATTTTTTTTCAAATTTTGTTTGAAATCCTGAACTTTATCAGATCCACAGTCTATTTTTGAACCCGTGAACTTTTTCAATTTTTCTGAACATTTTTTTAATTCATTTATTAAAAATAACTAGCATTTCTCAAAAAGTGAACAATCAACTTGTCCATGGTGGACCAGTCAACCATGAGTGATCAACTGCCTAACGAGCGATCGCTCTCCTGGTAGTTGAGCTGGCCCATGGAGAGGCGTGCCACATCGGCGTGTGAGCGCTACCTCTTTTGCCTTGCGCTGAAGGCGCTGAGGAGGATGTCTCGAAAATTAAATAATGGATTGTACTAACTTTCGTTTTTTGAGGGGTATGGATTGTAGTACTTACTAACTTAGAATTGAGGACATATCTCTACCCCTTTTTTTAAAGATAAAAACTTTATTAATTTGAAATAACGGTTACATCATCTATAATAAAAGGTACAATCTTATCGAAAGGCTCCTCAAACCAGTCCCTACTATCTGAAAATTTCGCTAACCTAGCAAGTTCATGAGCAACCTTATTCGCCTCCCTATTACAATGTTCAAAGCTAGTAAGAGGACATATTTCTACCTAATACGTAATAAAGAGAGGACTCCTTTTGGTCGTACGCCATAATTTTTTGCAGACACCCCCCCCCCCCCCCCCCCCCCCCACACACACACACATTTTCCTGAAATCGACCCGCAATCTTGTTTTAAGTGAGAACCCTGAGCTTTCGGTTAATAAACCCATGGCCCTATTTTATGTGAGAATAAAATAAGTTTTGTTGTTTGTAGAAAAAACCCTGAGGTTTCGGTAAATAAACCTATCATCTGTCTAGAAAATAACTTATTTAACATATTCAATTTTTTCGTAAAATATTCATATCTTTTAAACCGTAACTCCAATTTTAACATGTTATATATGGAAATTGATTAGAAAATTTAGTAGAATCTAAATATAATGTTCTTTTTACCTATTAAACATTTTTTAAATGTTGTTTGGGTACATATTCAAATTCTTGAAAAAATACTTATAATTACGCCTTTTAAATCCTAACTCCAATTTAAAAATGTTATATATGAAAATTTATTAGAAAAATATGTAGAATCTGAATATGATGTTGGTCCACTTGTTAATAATTTTTTCTTTCTTTCGTACCGGTGCCGATCCAGATTGAAGATGAACACCTTAGCAAAAACAAATTGGAGACCAAAAAAACATCTATAACCGCACATGTATGTCGGCGAGGGTGGGAAGAATGATAACGACAAGACTGATAAGATGCCATGTTGAAATAAAAGATGTGGACCTATTGGGGTCTTGAGACTTGGTTTTGGGTTAGGACTTAGGAGCATGTGGTCTTTTTTCCTCCCGTTACAACACACCACTATTAGGATATATTTTTAGTGTGTATGATTTAGAAATCTCTACCATGATATTGAACAATATTTAAAAAAATATAAACACATGCATAGATACACAAATATATGCATATACACTATAGTTTATGCAATATTTAAAAATTATTCAAAATATTTAAGTTTGGCACAATCATTTAAAAAAATTATATACATTACAAATGTATAATAAAGAATACTACAATTATTGTTTAGAACATTATGGGTTAACTATGATGGCTAAGTAAATGTACTAATTAAAATCGTAACATGGTACAATTAGTTTAAAATAAATACAAAAATTTAGTATGAAAATTCTTTGTTTTACATTGGTAGCATCTGATGTCGTCAAGGCTATCCTGCTCAACGTCCACAGGGTACCATCAACCCTTCTTGTGTTCCAGACTTCCAGTTGAGCCATGATAAATCTGTATGACAGGATTGCTCTGAGGAGAACGGAGTAACTTATAATGTACGGGCAAATCTTGCCAATACCGACGTACATGGCAGAGGACACGAAGGAGAAGCTACAAGAGTAAGAATGGTGATTATTTACATAATTGCTAAGAGTAGTTCTCCAAATAAGAAGGGCTAATATTTTTGTGTCGCATAAATTGTGGAAAGATTCACAAAGTACTACAATTCTACACTGCAAAAAGTTTGACTAGAGGCAAAATTTATAACCTTTCTTTCTGGACAGTGGCGGAGCTTAGTGAGGGCCAAAGGGGGCAATGCCCCCCTACCAAATTTATTTCTTTGTATAAACACATAGTAATATTTAATAATATTTGGACAAACTTTAATAGAATACACTAGATGAGACCCCTCAACTCTATTTAAGACTCATTGAGCCCCCTCTGAAATCGCGTTGAAGCTCCGCCACTGTTTCTGGAGATGAAGAAATAAGAATTTTACCTGTGTTTGTATGCGTGTAGACCTACTGTTGGGAAATGTTCGACGTTGAAGTTGTCACCTCCGGCAAATAAACAACTGAACAAACCCCATGCGAAACTTATGGCAAGAAATTTCGTGAGGCACTTAACTTGCATGACATGTTAGGAAAGAAGAAAAGAAGAGTGTGTCGACATCACATTATTTCTTATCGTTAGGGCATCTCCAATGCAAACCCTTAAAATGAACATTGCAAATGTCTGCGGATCAGTCCGGGCTCTATCTACAATCTGGATAGGGGAGTGAGCCATCTAATGTCCCACAAATTTTTCTTATTTGTCTGGTCTCGTTTGCCCATACATTTTATTAAACACTTTGTGTGCACTAAAGAAGGAAAAGGAAACACATATAAACACGCCGAGGACTGCCATGACGACGCAAGAAGCAAGCGAGAAGCACCCAACCTGCAACGCACACACACCACGAGCACACGACCAGAAGCACAGCCGGCTAGCACGCACAACTGGGAAGCACAAAAGCATGCAGCAGCCCATGGACATGCTCGGCGGTGTCTCCCGGTCTTCGCGCGCGGCGAGGCCCGACGCGTACGCGCCACATGCGGGCGCGGCTGCCGGGGTTGCCGCCTTGCGGTACATCTGCGATTTTGCGACGCTGGTTGCTTGCTTTCGGGACGACAGACTAATCAACTTGCCGCTTTGGTTGGTTGGGGCCTCCGCTCCATTTGTTTGGTTAACGGACAGCCAGGACAACTGGGTGTCGAGATAGGCTGGAGGGCAGGGCAGGGCAAAGCGAAATCTCGTTCTCATCCTGGAAAGCACTTCCACCCGGGAAAGCGGGAATTTTCTGCGCGAGCTGTGGGCCGATCGAGGAAGGAGAAAGATCGGACTGCCGTATGTTTGTTCCCGGTTTGACACCCTAGCACAGCTATTTGCAATACAATGTGCCCGATAGCAGTTAAGGCTGGTCATAGTAAAAGTATCTTAAGCTATCCATAGTGGGAGTACTATTATATATTACAGTTTTGCTATTTCACATCCAGATGTGAAATACTTATCTCACATCTAACTACCAAACCGTTTGATCACATATTTAAGATTCGTGCATGCAGCGCTTTGTTTCTTTCCCTAGGTTGTTTTGTTGTCCTGTTTCGTAAGCTACCTTTTAAAAACGTCTTCGTAGCCAACGTTTCGTAAGCCACGTTCGGTAGCGCTGGTAGTCTATATAGGCTGTTGCGTTCTTTTTCTTTTCTTTTTTGTCGTTTCTTCTTTCTCTTTCTCATTTTTTTTCTGTTATTATCTGTTTTAAATTATAAACTATTTTAGTTTGATGTTTTTGTCATTTATTTATATTTCCAATTTCCCTTTTCCATTTCATTTTCTTGTTTTTTTTACTTTTTTATTTGTTTTAAATTCATGAAAAAGAAATCACACTGTCATCTGTTGGGTTTGGTTTAAATGTCCAGCAAATCTTGATCGCTCACCCACACACAAAAAAAATCTTGATCGCAGATTATTTTGTCGTCACATCTCGTGTCACGTCGTGCGTCTGGTGTCTATTTATCGACCTGCTTGTGCGTGCGTTTTTTGTTGGTGATCTAGGGGTCCCGTTTCGAGTTGTTTTTTCTATTCTCACCTAGGTGAGAGTTAACAATGTGTCATCTAACTCATATACTGTTAGGTATATGTGCTTCTAAGTCGCGCTTGTTGTCATTGTGTCGTATTTTCTGTTCATCTCTCGTGAAGCAGTGAGGCCCGATATGATTTCTTTTAGTGGTCGCTTTTGTGTTTTGCGTATTGGCTTTATTTTGTGGGTTGTAGCCTTTTTGGAGGCTCATCTGTCTTTTATTCCTTGTTTTGTTTTATTTTAGTTTGACTGTTTACTAGAGGAGAGCATAACTAGATTTTTTTCTTTCGGATTTGCCAAACCTCGTGTAAATGAGATTTAGTGATGTCTCATCTATGTCTATAATCATTCAATTTGTTTATTGTTCGCACAAGTCGATCATGTGTGTTCATGTCAACTCGTTTTTTTTGTTGCATGTCCTCTTAACCCATTTTATTTGATGTCGGTTTGTTCTCGCATTTCTTTTCACATGGGTCCACATATGGCATAGTTTGGGAGGCACGACCCGTTTCTTTTTTGTTCCTTTTCGTTGTGCCTTTTTATGGCCTGGTGGAGAATTTCGAGAGTCCATCCTGATGAAGTCATGTACCTAGGGTAGGGTCATGGACCTGTCCAAAGGACCCTCCCCAAGGACATCTTCAGAAGAAACAGCATTCCAGTCGACCGAGAGGGATTCCACTCGACGGACTCGAAGGCATTCGACCATGAAGACTCACTCGACCACCAGGAGACTAAGAGTCACTCTGTATCCAAACGGTCTGTAATTAAGTAGTCTTTATTACCATGATGACACTTTAAGTAGGGCGTTATCAGTAACGCCAATCCTTTATGTACTTTAAACCCCGCATAACTGAGGGCCGGAGGGGTCGGGAAGAGACTATATAAGCCACCCCCCTCCTCAGTGTAAAGGATTCGCACCCCTGTAACTCATACGCACATAATTCAGTCGACCGCCTTCGGGCTCCGAGACGTAGGGCTGTTACTTCCTCCGAGAAGGGCCTGAACTCGTAAACCCCTTGCGTATACAACTACTCCATAGCTAGAATCTTGCCTCTCCATACCTACCCCCGATTCTACTGTCAGACTTAGAACCACGACAGTTGGCGCCCACTGCGAATCCGATTCGCCTAAGTCTGTAAAAAAAATCCTTACCGAGTGGCGAGCCAGCCTCCCACTCGGGGGCTTAGCTGCGAATCCGTTTCGCCTAAGTTAAACAAAATCCTACCGAGTGGTAAGCCAGCCTTCCACTCGGAGGCTTAGCTGCAGTCCAAGTACTCGCCTAAGTTAAACAAAATCCTACCGAGTGGTGAGCCAGCCTCCCACTCGGAGGCTTAGCTGCAGTCCAAGTACTCGCCTAAGTTAAACAAAAACCTACCAAGTGGTGAGCCAACCTCCCACTCGGAGGCTTAGCTGCAGTCCAAGTACTCGCCTAAGTTAAACAAAATCCTACCGAGTGGTATGCCAGCCTTCCACTCGGAGGCTTAGCTGCAGCATTGCGCTCGCCTAAGTTCAAATACAACATGCGCTCTGGAAGGAGGACGAGGTGCAAGTCGACTGCTACCCTCTCCTTCCGAGCTACGCCACAAATACAACATGCGCTCTGCAAGGAGGACGAGGTGCGGGTCGACTGCTACCCTCTCCTTCCGAGCTATGCCACAAATACAACGTACGCACTGCAAGGAGGACGAGGTGCAGGTCGACTGCTATCCTCTCCTTCCGAGCTACGCCACAAATACAACGTGCGCTCTGCAAGGAGGACAAGGTGCAGGTCGACTGTAACCTCCTTCTCCATAGATACGCCACGAAAATCCTACCAAGTGGAGAGCAGACCTCCCACTCGGGGGCTTAGCTGCAGCCCAATGCTCGCCTAAGTTTTGAAAATCCTACCAAGTGGAGAGCAGACCTCCCACTCGGGGGCTTAGCTGCAGCCCAGTGCTCGCCTAAGTTTTGAAAATCCTACCGAGTGGAGAGCGGACCTCCCACTCGGGGGCTTAGCTACAGCCCAGTGCTCGCCTAAGTTTTGAAAATCCTACCGAGTGGAGAGCGGACCTCCCACTCGGGGGCTTAGCTGCAGCCCAGTGCTCGCCTAAGTTTTGAAATCCTACCGAGTGGAGAGCAGACCTCCCACTCGGGGGCTTAGCCGCAGTCCAGTACTTGCCTAAGTTTTTGGAAATCCTACCGAGTGGAGAGCAGACCCCCCACTCGAGGGCTTAGCTGCAGTCCAGTACTCGCCTAAGTTTTTGAAAATCCTGCTGAGTGGAGAGCAGACCTCCCACTCGGAGGCTTAGCTGCAGCCCAGTGCTCGCCTAAGTGTGTTGAGGAACAAGTCGACTGCAACAAGCGCTTCGCCCTAGCCTGCAAAAGACACCTCAAACCGAATGCAAACATATTCAACGTTGAATCCAAGTTTGGATAACATCCAACGGAACCGAAAGTGCTCAGGCGCTAAGCCCGTTAAGGTTTATCGGTTACAAAAATCACTCGACATACCGAGGCAAATTTAAAGTATCAAGCATAGAAGTTTTTTACCCCTCTTGCGGAGGGCCGGAAGGTGCGACAAATTCATCCAGGTCGATTCCATCTGCAATCCGAGTGGCAGCGGCGATGAAGGTCTCCATGAAAGATCGGAAATCATGCTTCTTGGTATTAGCCACCTTAAGGGCTGCCAGCTTGTCCTCTCGCGCCTCCTTGCAGTGAACACGGGCCAGAGACAGAGCAACATCCGCGCCGCATCTGGCAGAAGATTTCTTCCATTCCTGCACTCAACTTGGAACCTCGTTCAGTCGAATCATCAGAGACTCGAGGTCGTTCTGAAGCGTCTCTCTTGGCCAGAGTGTCATGTCGATGTGGGAAGTTGCGACCTTCAGCCTTGCAAGATAGTCGACAACAGCAGCAACGCGAGATTCGAGTCGGAACACATTCATGGCGACTTCATCTTTCACAGGAGAGTTGATGGGATCCAGGTTTACTTCCAGTCGACCAGTCTCCTCTTCAAAGTTCTGGCAGAATTCTGCGAGCACAACCCCAGAGTCAAGACAGCAGTCGGATGGAGAGATCATAATGAAAATGCCTATTCAATACAAAAGATTACCTTCAAGCATGAGGAATAGGTTTTTGGCGAGTCCTTCCAGATAAGCCTCTAGATCATTCTTCTTTCCCACCAACTCACTGGCCTTGTCACTCAAGGCAAGCTTGTCACTCTTCAGTCGACTGACCTCCTTGTTGGCCGCATCAAGAGTAGCTTTCAGATTGGTATTTTCCTCTTCAAGCTTGGTGATTGAAGCCAGCTTCTCATCTGCGAGCTTGGTCTTCTCTAAAGCCGCTTTCTGCATCTCAGCCAAGTCAAGGTCTTTCTTCTTCAGAGCATCCCTCAGTTTGTCTGCAAAGTCACAGCGAGATCAGACTCTGAAACAGACAAGAGGCCAAAAGCAGTCGTCGAGGTTCTCACCAAACATACCTTTTGCTTCCTCCTTCGACTTCGTGAAGTTCTCCTGGACTAGTTTCAGATCAAGCTCGAGATGGATTTGCTTTTTCTCTAACTCAGTGTAACGAGCCGCAAGCTCGCAAGATTTCTGCGAAGAACCAATCGACAAATGTCAAAGACAGTTCACTTCCGAGTGACTAAGGAAAAATCATATCATTTCTAAGACTACAGGCGAATATAAACATTCGACCATAGTCTCGGGGACTACACCCAGTGGGTGCACTCAGCGTGCCCCACTAGTTCTATCAGTTAGAGTCGATCAGCCGACCGACAAGTAGTAAAGAAAAACAGAGAGAGAAGTTATCTTCAGACTGTCGTCGACTGCCAGCAGTCGACCATAGTCTCGGGGACTACACCCAGTGGGTGCACTCAGCGTGCCCCCACCGATTTATCAATCTATTCGACCTGATCGAAGAAAGAAAAAACTTAAGACATAAAGACTATGGTCGACTGCCAGCAGTCGACCATAGCCTTGGGGACTACACCCAGTGGGTGCACTCAGCGTGCCCCCACTAATCCGGAATGTCAATCAACACACCCAGTGGGTGTACGACGGATACTGAAATTTTTAGAAAGAAGGATTTTAAGATATCATATCCTAACAGAACAGGCGGTGGTCGACTGACCTGAACATTGCTCTGAAGAGCTGAACTAGCGTCATAAGCCGCCTGACTGGCGTCTCGGATTGCCTTCACTTGCTCCATCATGATCCCTGCCTGGCGTATGGCTTCTTTAGCAGCACTGGCTCGGTCTTCTGGGACGTGGTGGGTCGAGAAAAGTGAAGGCTGAGCAGCACTCGACGACGGAGGGCGAGCACTCGTCAGCGGCACCGCAAAAGATACGGTAGGCCGAGTGACGTTGTCCCCTTCTACGACCAACGTCTCGGGTGCTGGCACGTCCCGAGTCTCCTTGCCAGCAGACGCTTTCCTGTTCCTCCTCTGCCTCAGTGGTTCCTCGTCATCGTCGTCGGGAAGGTCAATAACGATGTTAGATGGAGCTGCAGAAAAGAGTCAAAATTAAAGACAAAGAGCCAACCGTCTGAAGACAGAACTGCAAAAGTCGTACCAGGTCTTGAAGTGACAGCATCTTCCATCTCGTGATCTTCAGCCCTGGCCGAGGTATCAGAAGTAGCAGCACTGCAGCTCCAGAAGTCAGTCGGTCAGCTCACGAATCAGCCAAAATTAAATTCATGTGAAACGATGAAACTTAAGCTACACTATTACCCTGAGATAGTGGGGATCACCATCTTCATCTTCGGCAAGACCTTCGTCGGCTTCGACGGCGCCACTCGAGATTGCTTCGGAGCTTTTTCAGTCGGCGCCGGAGAAGTCATCCGAGGACGCTTGGTCGACTGCGCGATGGACGCAACCCCCTTACCACACTCGGCTGCAGGATCATGGACAAGCTTCAAGCGTCTTTCCGAACGAGGAGGTGCAACTTCCTCCTCCTCCTCCTCCTCCTCCTATTCCTCCTCATCAGAGTCACCGTCTTCATCATCGTCATCAGCATCCGAATCCCACTCCTCCGGGCTTTCACCCCCACTTCCTTCCTCCTCCTCAGTCGGCGCTTGCGCTCCATTGGGCATCGAGTACAACTCAGTGGTGGCCTGACAGACAACAAAACAAGACAAAGGTCAATCGACCAATTTTCAGTGAAGCAGAATGAATAAAGCAAGATCACAACCGGGGATAAGTGGTCATACCATGTCCGGTGTGTAGGTATGGTCGAGTGGTGGGATCCTCCTAGCCCCTCGAGGGTTATCCTTATTCCCTATGATGGCAGCCATCCACCTCTCCAGTGTGGTGTCATCGACCGCCTCTGGATGGACCCGAGTGGTATCTTCGGTGCCGCAGTACAACCACATCGGGTAGCCTCGGTATTGGAGCGGTTGAATACGCCGTCGAAGGAAAACCTTCAGAAGGTCCATGCCAGTCACTCCGTCCCGAATGAGCTGGACTACACGCTCCACCAACATTTTTACCTGAGCCTTCTCCTCCAGGAGCAACTTCGGAGAAGACGGCTTGTCCACTCGGTCCATGGAGAACGGAGGGAGACCAGTCGACTGCCCCGGCGTCGACTCGTCTTGGCAGTAGAACCAGATCGACTGCCACCCTCTAACCGACTCGGGAAGGGTCATGGCCGAAAAAGCACTCTTACTCCTCATTTGGATTCCAAGACCCCCGCACATCTGGATTACTTTAGTCCTATCGTCATCCGGACTCGCCTTTTTCACTTTCTGAGAGCGACAAGTGAATATGTGCTTGAAGAGACCCCAATGCGGTCGACAACCCAGGAAGTTTTCGCACAGAGACACAAAGGCGGCGAGGTAGGCGATGGAATTGGGAGTGAAATGGTGGAGTTGCGCCCCAAAGAAGTTCAGAAACCCTCGGAAGAAAAGACTCGAGGGCAAAGAGAATCCATGATCTACATGAGTGGCTAGGAGAACGCACTCACCCTCCAGTGGCTGCGGTTGCCACTCGGTTCCCGGAAGCCTTGCTGACCCGTGAGGGATTAGTCCCTCATTGGCCAGGTCGTTGAGATCCGCCTGGGTGATGGTTGAGCGGATCCAATCCCCTTGGACCCAACCTTGCGGTAGGCGAGACCTCGACAAAGATCCACCCCGACTGGTGGCTCTTCCCTTCGCTTTCACCGTCGCCGTCGCCTTCTTCGCTCGCTCCAAGGCCGTCGTCTTCTCCTTCACCATCGTCGCCGGCGAAGAGCACGAGGAGTGGACGGGCGGAGGCAAAGGCGAGCGCAGCAGGCGGGGGTGAAGAAGGCAGAAAGGGGAATGGAGAGGCACTGTTCAAAAACCCTCGCACGGCACCTTATATAGGGACGCTTCCGAGTGGCTGACAAGTAGGCCCGGGCGGACCTGTCAAATCCCGAAACAGTCGCGCGCGCGTGATACGTGGCAAAAAAGGCGGCGCGGAAATCGAGGCATCCATGCCTTATCCCATCCGAGTACCGCGGTCCACCCCACTTCGCGCGCTTCCCAAAATTCAGATCCCGCAAAATCCAGTAACAGCAGATCAACTTGTCAGACGGCAGATTTCCTACGATCCGTCACTCGGAAGTTCACCTAGTTCAAAAAGTTCACTCGACAGAAGAAAAGAATGGATCAAGGCGACTGAGAGAAAAGTTGATGCCATCATAAAAAAAGAAAGAGTCGTTGATCCAGGATGAGACATACGCAGAGCACAAAAACAGGTCAGAAAGATTATCAACTCCTTCCTCATTCAAACCTCGATCCATTCGGGGGCTAATGATGAAGTCATGTACCTAGGGTAGGGTCATGGACCTGTCCAAAGGACCCTCCCCAAGGACATCTTCAGAAGAAACAGCATTCCAGTCGACCGAGAGGGATTCCACTCGACGGACTCGAAGGCATTCGACCATGAAGACTCACTCGACCACCAGGAGACTAAGAGTCACTCTGTATCCAAACGTTCTGTAATTAAGTAGTCTTTATTACCATGATGACACTTTAAGTAGGGCATTATCAGTAACGCCAATCCTTTATGTACTTTAAACCCCGCATAACTGAGGGCCGGAGGGGTCGGGAAGACACTATATAAGCCACTCCTCAGTGTAAAGGGTTCGCACCCCTGTAGCTCATACGCACATAATCCAGTCGACCGCCTCCGGGCTCCGAGACGTAGGCCTGTTACTTCCTCCGAGAAGGGCCTGAACTCGTAAACCCCTTGCATATACAACTACTCCATAGCTAGGATCTTGCCTCTCCATACCTACCCCCCATTCTACTGTCAGACTTAGAACCACGACACACCCTCGACCCGCAAATAAATTCGTAGTTGCGAGTTGCAAGTTCACCATCGACTCACAACTAGGCGTATGTTTTGTTTTTCATCCTAGTTGTAAGTCCATGCTCGACTGTAAACTAGGCTCGTAATTTGTTATGATCACAGTTGTAAGTCCATCCTCGACTTGCAAATAGTATGTAGTTGTCAGCAGTAGCTGTACCAGTTGCATGTCCGCTGTCGGTGTCAAAACCGGCGGATCTCGGGTAGGGGGTCCCGAACTGTGCGTCTAGGCGGATGGTAACAGGAGACAGGGGACATGATGTTTTACCCAGGTTCGGGCCCTCTTGATGGAGGTAAAACCCTACGTCCTACTTGATTAATATTGATGATGTGTGTGTTACAAGAGTGGATCTACCACGAGATCAAGGAAGCTAAACCCTAGAAACTAGCCTATGGTATGATTGTTGTTCGTCCTATGGACTAAAGACATCCGGTTTATATAGACACCAGAGAGGCCTAGGGTTACACAGAGTCGGTTACAATGGTAGGAGATCTACATATCCGTATCGCCAAGCTTGCCTTCCACGCCAAGGAAAGTCCCATCCGGACACGGGACAAAGTCTTGAATCTTGTATCTTCATAGTCTTGGAGTCCGGCCGATGATGATAGTTCGGCTATCCGGACACCCCCTAGTCCGGAACTCCCTCAGTAGCCCCTGAACCAGGTTTCAATGACGACGAGTCCGGCGTGCATGTTGTCTTCGGCATTGCAAGGCGGGTTCTTCCTCCGAATAATTTATAGAAGATTGTGAACACCAGGATAGTGTCCGGCTCTGCAAAAATAAATTCCACGTACCACCATAGAGAGAATAATATTACACAAGTTCAATCTGCTGACGTATTTCGTGGCGTGACGTCACCCCACTACCAAGCCTTTACTAGAATCATTTTTATTGTACCACCTCAGCGCGTTTAGCGAAGCGGTTTCCTTGGCACGTCTTGTCGAAGCAGAGATCGTGTTCCCCTTATTCTGGGATTCCCATCAATACGGACATGGGTAACCCAACCGCGCCATTAATTGTGACGCTTGGGAGATAAGCGAGTTTTACCAGGCCGGTGGGGACACATGTTTTTGTCCGCCCATATAAGGGGATAAAGATCCAACCCTTTTACCTGCACCTTCTTCCTCCTTGGCTTATCCATCCCCATGAACTCGAGCTCCAGCGCCCAAGTCCGCACTTCTCACCTCAACCTTCTCCAACTATGTCCGGAGCGGGAGGCAAGTGGATGGCCTCCTCCGTCACGGAGGGGCAGATCCAGAAGCTGCGCGACGCCACATATTTGTCCAGCAACATCGCGCACCGGCTCCCCGACAAGGGAGAGCTCATTCCCACCCCCAGGCCCCATGAGAGGGTAGTATTTCTTCCCCATTTCCTCCGCGGACTGGGCTTCCCACTTCATCCCTTTGTCCGGGGGCTCATGTTCTACTACGGCCTAGATTTCCATGATCTGGCCCCGAATTTCATCCTCAACATCTCGGCATTTATCGTCATGTGCGAGGCCTTCCTCTGCATCCAGCCCCACTTCGGCTTGTGGCTCAAGACCTTCAGTGTCAAGCCGAAGGTTGTGAAGGGCAGCCAAGCGGAGTGCGGTGGCGCCATGGTGGGCAGGATGTCCCACGTTACTTGGCTGGAGGGCACTTTCGTGGAAACCATTAAGGGGTGGCAATCGGGGTGGTTCTACATCACCGAGCCACGTGACCCTGATTGGGCAGCGGCCCTCGAATTCAGATCTGGCATCCCTACACGACTCACCTCCTGGAAAGAGAGTGGCTGGATCTGGGGTGATTCGGAGGAGCTGACCGGACTCCAAGCCTGCATCCAAAAGCTGGTGGACAAGAAGCTCAAGCTTGTCAACGTAGTCCAGGTCATGCTCATCCGCTGGATTCTCCCGTGCCAACGACGGGGCTTCAACATGTGAGAGTTTGATCCGGCGCAACACCAAACTCTGAGCGGGCTCTTCGACACTACATACGAAGATGTCTGGAAGGTGCTGTTCAAGGGCGCCGAGGCTCCCGCATCCGCTACCGAAGATCGCGGATTCCGCTCGCAGCGTCCGGCTGACGAGGTAAGTGATTTTGTCCTTTACGGAACGCTCGTTTTCCATAGTTTGACTCTATGCGGGATCTAAACTCCCTTTACCTTTGACAGGACTGGCTGGCGAAGGCCGAACGGACTATCTGTCCGGCCCCATTGCCAGAGGACCCAGCGGACGCCCGCTTAACGGGGCTGCTGGCTCTGGCCCCCCACGTGGTGCAGGAGAAGAAGGTCAAGAAGAAGGCCATGGGGACTCGTAAGAGTTCCCGTTTTCAAGTGTTATCGGATGATGAATCCGTGGCCGACTCCTCCCACCAAGGCGAGGAGGAGAAGAAGAAAGCCTCTCCCCCAGCGGTGGGAGGGGAGAAAAGGAAGGCCTCCCCAACAAGGGAGGCCGAAGGGTCCAAGAAGGGAAAAACTCTTCCCCCGGACTGCTCTGCCAACGCCAGTGGCGACGATGAGGACTGGCCTACAAGGGCCAAGCCCCTGGCGAGATTGTAAGTATCCGGACTACCGAATAACTTCAAGGTTTTTCCTTTTCACCACATAATGTCTTTCTAATGCCGCATACAACCCTGCAGTCCGCCCAAGGATGATCTTCCCGCTTCGTCGAGCGGGTCCTTAGGTGCGTCGGATATGGATTCTCTTCCGACTGCCTCCACCCCCCGTGACGCGGACGATGCCGAGGTGGGATCCCAGGAAGGGACCCACCAGGAGGAGGAGGCCCCGGAGGTGTCGTAGGACAACCTCCCGGACTTTGCACCGGACTCGGCCCCAGAACCCACAGTGGCTCCGGAGTCCGGCGGGCGACCCCTTCGTAAGAAGGGCAAGACCGTGATGCCGGCAGCCTCCGTCCAACCGGAGGCGCTGGATAACTTGCTGGAGGCGCTCAATGGCGCCTCCATTGAAGAGGAACACCACACTGTTATGAGTGCGGTGATTCAGAAGGTTCAACTCGCCAAGAGCGGGCTGACCGAAGCCTGCAGCAGCCTTTTAACAGGCTTTGAGGTAAGAATTTCGATATATATAAAATGGTACCACATAGACAGTAGCCCCTGATGCTCGGTTCGGTGTTCGGAAAGAAAAGCCGGACTGAGGATCTAAAAAGATATACGCAGGAGTCATAAAAAATATGTCAATATGGGATTGCAGGCTGCGCTGCTAACCTCTGCCGCACTGACTGCGGAGGTCAATACTTTGAAGAAAAGCCTCGAGCGGTCCGAGAACGAGCTCGGCCATGCCAAGAAGCAGCTCGAGGACAAGGAAGGTGAGTAACACCTTATTAAAATTGTACCTTACAAAAAGGATTTTGGTTGCAAAAAGAATGACAAGGATAACGTGGGTATTGCAGGGGCCACTAACGAGGTGGCGACCCTGAAAGAGGCGGTGGCCGCGGCCGAACGTAATGCGGCCGCGGAGCGCACCGAGCGAGAGAAGCAGGAGGCGCGGGTGGCGGAGGTACAGCAAGAGCTCCAGGATCTTGTGAAAAAACATGAGAGCTTGGAGCGTGACTCGAAGACTCGAGAGTCTGAGCTTGCAACGGCTCTTGAGAGTGCCAAAGCCGCTAAGGCCGAAGCCTACAAGGCCCTCCAGGAGATCGAGGCGGTGAAGAAAATAGCAGCGGGTAAGGCATTTTTCATGCAAAGTAAGCATGTGAGTGTTAATTACCTGTTGCTTACCCGAATTCGGAGCTCTCCAGGAGCGTTCGCAGATCTTCCTCGCAGCGTGTCTGATGCTGCCGCATTCTACCGGGCCGAGGATGGGAGCTCGACGGAGAAGGTCTTCTGGTCTGAGTATGCTGAGGCCGGACATCCGGTGCCCCTTAGCGACCAGCTGAAGCAGCTGGTTGAGCTCCACAAGGCGGCCGAACAGGCCATGAAGGGCCTCATAGTTCGGCTGTGGCCTAAGGAGGCCATGCCTGGGAGCTACTTCGGCCTGGTGCGGCGGCTGGTGGATGCGTGCTCGTGGGTTGAGGTCATCAAGCACTCCGCCTGTATTGAAGGTGCCCGTCGGGCCCTTGCCCGCGCAAACGTGCACTGGGGCAAGATGGATGCCCAGAAACTCGTGATGGACCCACCACCAGAGGGCAAGGAGCATCGCACGCCTGAGATGTATTATAAGAGTGTGCTGAAGGGCGCCCGCACTATTGCGGGTGAGTGCTCCAAAGATGTAATATTTGAGTAGACTTGCATTTTGTTATCCTGTGCGCTGAAAACTTAGTTCATATGCGCTAAGCAACGCTTGTTAATTTAAAATATTACCTTCTGTGCGGCTGTTTATCAAATCTGAGAGATGGCAAGTCGTCGGCTTCAGCCCCCATGCCACGAGTGCTGGGGTGTTCAGGATAAACTTGAGCACTCTTGTTCCCATTTTGGGTCCATCTAGGGAGGCGCTCAACACAGCGAACAAGGCAACCGGACTTTGAACACTCTCACTTAGCCATAGAATTCTATAATTTTAAATTTTGGCGAAGCCCCTAGTCTTCGGAAGGCCGAATTTGGGGCCCAATCCACGCCTGGGCCGGACAGGATCCAGCTCCTCGCTCTAAGCGGCGTAAGTCTTTAAGGACTCGCAAAAAACCTCTCGAACAGCGACCGGCTCTCGCCTCATCATGACGGTCAGTTTTAGCTTTCTCCACTGAGGCGTTAACCCAGCTCAACTGGGGCGCAATCGCAGTGGTTCTCCCAGTGCTACCTTAGCCGATACAACGGAATGTAAGGTACCAAAACATGGGAGCCGGGCAAACCCAACTATTGACCCAAGACATGATTCGGAGCCGATGCATATAATGCTATAAGTTTGGGGCGCCGCACTTGTGAAAGTGTTCGGACTTATCACACCATGATGCGGGAAACATAAGCCCCTGGTGTGTTTTAACCGTACCAAAGTGTATGGATGCGACATGTCGTAAATGAACATATGTATAAAAAAGAAATGCAATTATAAGCAAAAAGGTGTTGCATTGTTTTATTCAAGAAGTGCTGCTATGAATGCAGAACGATACAAATAGTGCGATAAGCAAGGGACAGGACTGTTAAACATGTCCCCCTCCAGGGGTAGGCTGCAGAGTGATGTATAAAAATGCTCGTAATGGAGACCACCTGGATATTCGTTGTAGCCTTTGTCCTTTCCTGGCTGTTGCATCGTGAGTTCGGCAGGTCTGCTGCCGGACAGGGCCTCTGACGAACGGAGTCCTGTGGGTAAAAAATAAAAAGGAAAAAAGAAAAAAGAACGACACACTTGAGAGCCCCTGGTGTGGTTGAGCCGCAGTCTGGGCTTATCGTGGTCGTGCCCCTCTCCCCATGCCCATGGTATCTTCAGGGCGTAATGGTGTACGCGAAGGACCTGTTCTGACGTTTTACAGGGGCTGGGGTTGGGGCCGCACTGCTACGCGTGCTCTGATTGTGCCAGGTGGTCTTGTTGTAGGTTACACCGGGCGCGCTTAGCTGTGTCCGTCCTCTTAACGGCCGGACTCGAGAATTGCCTTAAGAGGCTGCATTGTACTTCTGCCGCGAGAGCCGCTGTATGTTCCTCCGTTCAGAGAGAACGTTCAGTGTTTCCATTGACCGTGATGACTCCTCGAGGGCCTGGCATCTTGCGCTTGGGGTATGCGTAGTGCGGCACCGCGTTGAACTTTGCAAACGCGGTTCGTCCGAGCAGGGCATGATAGCCACTGCAGAACGGAACTGTGTCGAAGATTAACTCCTCGCTTCAGAAGTTATCCGGGGATCCGAATACCACTTCCAGTGTGACCGAGCCTGTACAATTGGCTTCTACACCTGGTATGACGCCTTTAAAGGTCGTCTTGGTAGGTTTAATCCTTGAGGGGTCTATGCCCATTTTGCGCATTGTATCCTGATAAAGCAGGTTCAGGCTGCTGCCGCCGTCCATCAGGACTCTGGTGAGGTGAAATCCATCGACGATTGGGTCTAGGACCAATGCGGCGAATCCGCCGTGGTGGATGCTGGTGGGGTGGTCCCTTCGGTCAAAAGTGATCTGGCAGGAGGACCATGGATTGAACTTCGGGGCAACTGGCTCCATCGCGTATACATCCGTGAGTGCACGCTTCCGCTCCCTTTTGGGTATGTGTGTTGCGTATATCATGTTCACCGTCCGCACCTGTGGGGGGAAACCCTTCTGTCCTCTATTGTTCGGCGGTCGGGTCTCTTCCTCGTCATCGCTATGCAGCCCCTTGTCATTGTTTTCGGCAATTAACTTGCCCGCCTGCTTGAATACCCAACAGTCCCTGTTGGTGTGGTTGGCTGGTTTTTCGGGGGTGCCGTGTATCTGGCACGAGCGATCGAGTATTCGGTCCAAATTGGACGGACCCGGAGTGGTTCTTTTAAATGGCTTTTTCCGCTGACCGGGTTTAGAGCCTATGAATCCGGCATTGACTGTCGTATCCTCACTACTGTCGCCGTTGATGTGGCATTTGTTTTTGTTACAACGCGACCTGCCAGTTCGGTCCTTGAAATCTGTACTGCCAGAATTTTTGCTGAGGTTTTTGCTGCGTGCTAGCCAGCTGTCCTCACCCACGCAGAAGCGGGTCATGAGTGATGTGAGGGCTGCCATGGATTTCGGCTTTTCCTGTCCCAGGTGCCGGGCGAGCCACTCGTCGCGGATGTTATGCTTGAAGGCCGCGAGGGCCTCCGCATCCGGACAGTCGACGATTTGGTTTTTCTTGGTTAAGAACCGTGTCCAGAATTGTCTGGCCGATTCGTCTGGCTGCTGAATTATGTGGCTTAGGTCATCATCGTCTGGTGGTCGCACATACGTGCCTTGGAAGTTATCGAGGAATGCGGCTTCCAGGTATTCCCAACTCCCAATTGACTCTGCTGGCAAGCTGTTAAGCCAATGTCGGGCTGGTCCTTTAAGCTTGAGGGGGAGATATTTGATGGCGTGAAGATCGTCGCCGCGGGCCATGTGGATGTGAAGGAGGTAGTCTTCGATCCAAACCGCGGGGTCTATTGTGCCATCATAGGATTCAATATTGACGGGTTTAAACCCTTCGGGGATTTGATGATCTATTACTTCATCTGTGAAGCATAGTGGGTGTGCGGCGCCTCTGTACTGGGCGATATCACGACGGAGCTCAAAAGAGCTTTGTCTATTTTGTTCGGCCCGGCCGGACTTACTATGTCCGGCGCGATGGTTGTCGTCACGTATCATGGGGCGCCCACGCGATCCATAGATCGATCTTGATTGTCTTTCCTTATCCTCCTATATATCTCGCAAGTCCGGAGCGTTCCCCTGTGGCCTTGTGCTTTTCGAGCGATGCCGGGGTACGGATCTAGTGAAGGGCCTAGAGGCCTCTCTGTCGCGACCACGGGGTGGTCGGTCAGCCATATTGTCTCCTGGTGATGCGGGTTCATACACCTCCTCCTCTAATCGGGGGAGCAGCTTGCGTTTAGGGTAGCTTTTGGAGGGGCGTTCGAGCTCATGCTCTTCGGCCGCGAGGACTTCAGTCCATCTGTCGGCTAGCAGATCTTGATCAGCTCTAAGTTGTTGCTGCTTTTTCTTGAGGCTGTTCACCATGGCCATAAGCCTGCGTTTAAAACGCTCTTGTTCGACGGGATCCTCAGGGACGACAAATTCATCGTCGTCGAGGCTTGCCTCGTCTCCGGAGGGAGGCATATAATCCTCTACCTCTTCTTCTGCCGCTCTCTCATGAGGGCTGGCGTCTCCGTCCTCCTGCGCTGGATCTTGCTGGAGTGGGTTGTCTTCGGCACTGTCCGGTGTATTATTATCTCCGGTGCCGGAATCTTCATTCTTGCTGTGGCGGGATTTAGAGCGGCGCCGCTGACGCCGGCACTTGGGCTGTTTCTTGGAGGGGTCATCCTCCGCTGTTCCTTCGCCATTCCCATCCTTTGGGATATCCACCATGTATATGTCATATGATGATGTGGCTTTCCAGTGCCCGGTGGGTGCTGGTTCTTGGTCTTCTCCGGCATCGTCGTCCATATCGTCGATGTCTTCGGAGTCGTAGTCTAGCATGTCGGTTAGATCATCGACAGCGGCTACCAAGTGGGTGGTGGGTGGGCTTTGAATTTCTTCGTCGTCCGCATCCCAACCGTCCTGGCCACAGTCCGACCAGGGCTCTCCTGATAACGAGAGATACTTTAGCGAACTCAAGATGTCGCCGAAAGGTGAGTGTTGAAAGATGTCCGCTGCGGTGAACTCCATGATCGGTGCCCAATCGGATTCGATCGGAGGAGGCGCGGGAGGTTCGGAGTCCAGCGAGGAGTCCGGCACTTCGGAGTCACGAGCTTTATGAGGGACAAGGTCAATGTTCGGCTCTATCACCGTAGAGGTTGCAGCCCCCGAGGCGGTGTCTAGCCATCCGTCCTCGATCTGCGCAGCCGGCTCCGAATTGAAGATCGGAGCGGGTTCGAGTGCGGCCTCCAGGGTACTGTCCGGCTGCAGAGCTAAATCATGCTCGCCGTGACAGTGCGGCACGCTCGGCTGTGGCTCGAATCCATCGAGGATCAAGTCCCCGCGGATGTCAGCCATGAAGTTCAAACTTCCAAATCTGACCTGATGGCCAGGGGTGTAGCTTTCGATCTGCTCCAGACGGCCAAGCGAATTGGCCCGCAGTGCAAAGCCGCCGAATACGAAGATCTGTCCGGGGAGAAAGGTCTCACCCTGGACTATGTCGTTGATGATGGTCGAAGAAGCAATCGAGCCTATCGGTGACGACACAGAGGAACTCTCAATGAAAGCACCAATGTCGGTGTCAAAACCGGCGGATCTCGGATAGGGGGTCCCGAACTGTGCGTCTAGGCGGATGGTAACAGGAGATGGGGGACACGATATTTTACCCAGGTTCGGGCCCTCTTGATGGAGGTAAAACCCTACGTCCTGCTTGATTAATATTGATGATGTGTGTGTTACAAGAGTGGATCTACCATGAGATCAAGGAGGCTAAACCCTAGAAGCTAGCCTATGGTATGATTGTTGTTCGTCTTATGGACTAAAGCCATCCGGTTTATATAGACACCGGAGAGGGCTAGGGTTACACAGAGTCGGTTACAATGGTAGGAGATCTACATATCCGTATCGCCAAGCTTGCCTTCCACGCCAAGGAAAGTCCCATCCGGACACGGGACGAAGTCTTTAATCTTGTATCTTCATAGTCTTGGAGTCCAGCCGATGATGATAGTTCGGCTATCCGGACACCCCCTAGTCCGGAACTCCCTCATCCGCCCTTCACTCGCAACTAGGTTTGTAGTTTGTTTCATCCCGGTTGCAAGTTCACCTTTGAATAGCAACTGGGCTCGTAGTTTCATAGTTGTCTCAGTTGCAAATTCTCCCTTGACTCGCAATTGAGACCATAGTTTTGTTGTTGTCTCAGTTGCAACTCGTATTGTAGTTTTGTTTAGTTGTCCGAGTTGCAAGTCCACCCAGAATTCGCAACTCGTATCATAGTTTTGTGTAGTTTTTTTAGTTGCAACACCACCCTCGAGTCGCAACTAGGTCCGCAGTTTGTTTCATCCTAGTTGCAAGCCCACCATTGACTTGCAACTTGACCTATGTTTTATTTCCTTCTCATTTGCAGGTCCACCCTTGACTCGCAACTCGACCTGTATTATCTGTAATCCTAGTTGCAAGTCGCTCCTTGACTCGCAAATGGGCTTGTAGTTTTTTAGTTGTCTCATTTGTAAGTCCATCTTCAACTTGTAATTGGAGCCAGTGTTTTTGTTTCTCATTTCAGTTGCAAGTCGACCCTTGACTCGCAAGTGGGCTCGTAGTTGTCCTAGTTAGAAGTCCATCATCGACTCATAAATGGGCTCGTAGTTGTCCCAGTTGCAAGTTCATCGTTGACTCGCAACTAGGTATGTGTTTTATTTTCATCCCAGTTGCAAGTCTACCCTCGACTCGCAACTTGGCTTGTAGTTTTTTATTGTGCCAGTTGCGAGTTCATCTTCGACTCGCAAGTGGTACCGTAGTTTTGTGTGGTTGTACAAGTTGAAGTCGGTCCTTGACTCGCAACTAGGCCCATAATTTTTGTTTTATCCCATTTACAAGTCCACCCTTGACTCGCAACTAGGCTCGTATTTTCGTAGTTGTCCCAATTGTAAGTTCATCCTTGAGTCCCGACAGGCCTCATAGTTTCGTTGTTGTCCTACTTGTCCATGGTTTTGTGTAGTTGTCCCAGTTGCAAGACCACCCATAACTCGCAACTCGTATCGTAGTTTTGTGCAGTTATGCCAATTGCATGTCCACCCTCGACTCGCAAATAGGCACGTAGTTTGTTTCACCTAAATTGCAAGCCCACCCTTGACTCCCAAATCGACCTATGTTTTATTTTTCATCCCATTTGCAGGTCCACACTTGACTCGCACTGGGCATGTAGTTTGTTACATCCCAGTTGCAAGTCGACCCTTAACTCGCAATTGGACTCGTAGTTGTCTCAGTTGTAAGTCAACCCTCGACTTGCAACTAGGCCAGTAATTGTCTCAGTTACAAGCCCACCCTCAAGTCGCAATTGGAGTGTGTATTTTTTCATCACAGTTCTCGATCCCAGTTGCAAGTCGACCTTTAACTCGCAATTGGGCTCGTAGTTGTCGTAGTTGCAAGTCCACACTAGACATGTAACTTTGTTCTCAACCCTTTTAACCTAATTGTAGGTCCACCCTCTACAGGCAACTAGCCTGAATCATTTTGTCCCGGTTGCGAGTCTGCCCTCGATACACAACTTTTCTCCCGACCCTTTGCCCTAGTTGCAAGTCTATCCTCGACAAGCAACTCGACCTCGACCCTTTGTCCCAGTTACAAGTCCATCCTTGAGTTGCAACTGGCCCTTGTCCCTAGTTGCAAGTCCACTCTCGACATGCAGCTGACCTTCGACCCCTTCGTCCAAGTTGCATATCCACCGCCGATGCTCAACTTGCCTAACCTCGACACAAAACTCGGGGGCGACCATTTTTGTCCGAGTTGCAACTCCACACCAAGACAGGCGATTGGGGGAGGGGGCACTTTTTTCTCCTGTCCCACTTGCTAGTCCATCCTTGACAAATAACTAAGGCTGGACCCATTTTTTCTAGTTGCGAATCCACCCTCGACATGCCACTCAGGGTCTGCCTCTTTTTGTCCAAGTTGCAACTCCATCTCTGACATGCAATTGGGGCCCATGTCTTTTTCTTCGTCCAGTTGCAAGTCTACCCTTGACACGCAACTGGGGGCCAATCTATTTTTGTGCCAGTTGCAAGTCCAACTACACCCGCGATATGCAATTTTTTGCTATCGATGTTGCATGTCCATCATTGACTTGTAACTTGTTGTTGACCCTCTAACCCAGTCGTAAATGATTCGACCTAGTTGCAAGTCCATTTTCCGCATAGATATTCGACACGGTTTTATGCCAAAGAAGATAAATTAAATACTTATGTTAGTATTTTAAAAGGAAGAAGTATGTGGATTAACATTTTTCTCCCTCTTTTATATGACTAAGCCATACAATTCTTTTTTTCAATGTGGAAGGTTTTGGTTATGCGTAGGATACACACGGAAAGAAGCATGTCATTACACCAGTACATGCATTAGCTGATCCTTTGATGAGCTTTGTATGTTCATGCATGTCAAGATACATACAAATACATGCATAAATCCAAGGCCAAGGTATAAAAGGCATGCACGATGATCAGTGCATACGAATAGTCATTCAAAAATCTAAAGAAACTTCAGCTTGTTAAAGAAAATGTTCATCATATATTAAAAATAGTTCATCTTACACTAAAAAAATCAGTTTGTATAAAATAAATGTTCTGAATGTTCAAAACATGTTGTCATTTTCAAAATTTTGTTAACAAATTCAAAAAAGGTTCATGTTTTCATAAAGGAAGTTCACATTTTCATAAAATGATCACACTTTCAAAATTTGTTCGTGTTTTTGGGAGAGTGCTCATGTTTTCAGAAAATGTTCTAAAATTTTAAGATTATTCGCATTTAAATAATAATGAGGATTTCAAAAATTGATTGTTTTTTTTGAAAAAAGTTTTGAATTACAAATATTTTTCACACTTTTCAAAAAATATTCGACATTTCAAAATCCTGCACAATTTTTCAATAAATGTTCAAAAAAGATTTCAGATCTGATGCTATAGTGAGTTCTTAAATATCCGCGTGCATCATTTGTCACTAAAACATCTATTAGCTCTGGTACTTAGAGGTGGGGAGTTCGATTCCTGTAACAAACTACTCCCTCTGACCTAAAATATAAGAACGTTTTTAACATTACACTAGTGTCACAAACTACACCCTTTGTCCAAAAACTACTTCCTCTGTTTCAAAATATAAGAATGTTTTTATATTATGAAACGGAGGGAGTATTTTTTTTCTTTCTAATTTTCTCGAGAGCGACAAACACAAGCCACTTCCGTGCGTAGCAGTGGGCCGGCCCTGTCGTGTACTCTTTCTTTTTTTCTTCCAGTAGAAACTGAACAGGATAAAAAGAATCAAACCAACAAGGAAAAGCGGAGGAAGAGCTATAAGGTGACATCATTTTAGATGTGACATATTATGTGGATGTGACATAGTCACACCCTATGTATTAGTATCATGCATATGCATTTGATACTAGTGTATGATAGTATCTTCGAGAGTAGTGTTTTGGCTCCTAGGTGTAGATACATCTATTATGAAATATGTGTAAAAAAACACATTTCAAAATGTTAAATATTTTTGAGAAAAGATCCTGCATGTACATCTGGGCATCCGATGTTCGCACACAAAATTTTGGTGAAAAAAAATACATTTTTCGTGGCATGTATAAAAAAGATAAATAAAAAATCTCGTGAATAGTTGTAATCAAGCATCGAAAATTGCCTTTTTTACACAAGCCACAAAAAATGTCCCTTTTCATCGAAACTTGGTGCACGCTCATATAATGTCTGGATTTACACGCGGGATTTTTTTCTTATTTTTTTAACTTTTTAAATTGTGTATTTAGACAATGAATGCATATACACCTATGAGCCAAAGTGAATTTCTCACTATCTTCTTCTTTAATTGTTTGAAACATCAGCGTATTCGTTAGTCCTGACTGCATGATACTGACTAAGATGCCACCACCATGGCCAGTGCTATGCTATTATGTGTCATGCCACCGCTAAGAGCATCTAAAACTGGACTTGAGAAATCCGCTCTCCTATACGCTCGTGGGCGCCTCCGCAGACAGCGTCTGGCGGTCCCTCATAAATTGCGCCGCACATCCACATACCTCAAATTCCGACCCTCAAATCCATGCAATCCATGCACGTCGATCATACGATATAAATTGTCTGAATTCAACAGTTTGAAAAAAAGCAAAGCAAATCATAGTTAAATAAAACCAGACATGTCAAAATGAAATCAATGTCCGAACTTGACAGATGGCGTCGAATCACTGGCCGGTCGCCTTCCATGGCGCCTGCTCCGAGCCTAGGCGGATTGCATTCCCGCTCATCCTACTCCGTCTGCATCCTGGCCACATGATCCGCTGCCGCTGCTGCCCTCGCTGCCTCGTACTCTCTACGGTCGTTGATCTCCTTCTTGTCAGCATGCCACTTCTTTGCATGATCATCCAAGAGGGTATCGTCCGCCAACATTATTTCGCATCCTCCGCGTCCCGTGCGAGTTGCAACCTCTCCTACTCAAATTCAATCTCGCCAAATGTCTTGGCCTTCTCGCGTTCCCATTTGACCGCCGCCTCTTGCTTCTCCAAGCCGATCTTCTCCCTCTCAATTTCCAGCTTCTTCTCCGCCATCGTTCGGTCCCACTCCCTCCTCTCCTTTTGTGCATTTAACATGAGTTTGTACATATCCTCTTTCTTGTTCTCCCTTAACGAAAAAATGTCCGTCCATGTGGACGATACTTTTCTAGCCGCGGCGTCACGGGAGGCCCGTGCCTTCTCCCATTTGTTTCCCATGACTTGTCGGTTATCTTTTGGCACCGTGGCTCTTCCATTCATGACGACAACATCGTCCTCTTCATCGTCCAGCCTAATTGATTGGTGGGAGCTTGAGCCATCATTTCTCTTCTTGCCGGCCTTGGGATCAACCATAAGTTGTGTCCACTTCAGCTTGCCATTCACTGGTACAACGAGGTGCTATACAAACGGTTTTTAACCCCTTTCCGAGACGGCATTTTGAACCGTCGCCAAATGAGTGTGTGCGATAGGGGGTGTCCTTTCCACACGACCCAAAAACCGTCGGGATAGGGAGCCATGATGCATACTGTTGTCCCTATAAAACTTTTTCTGATATCTCGAATATCCCAAATGCTCCATCCTTGCTACTTGTTTGTGCTTGCATTGCCATCACAGTCGGTATTATGTGGTGCTACATTTACGATGTGCAGCCCATCACAAACCGTTCACGATTATAAAACGTGTATGATAAGCAGACAATCACACACATTCACTTTTCTCAAACCGTATGCGATAACTAATTAAGAAGATTAGCTAATCATCGTAGGAGTGTCGGATAGGATTACGA
The DNA here is from genome assembly GCA_963921465.1 of Triticum timopheevii. NCBI lineage: Eukaryota > Viridiplantae > Streptophyta > Magnoliopsida > Poales > Poaceae > Triticum > Triticum timopheevii. The sequence goes on along the minus strand of OY997270.1, from coordinate 398,488,789 downwards.
AACATCGGACCGTCATAACATTGTCATACATAATAACTATCGCACACGCTATTTGTGGCGCAACGTTTACGATGCGTACCACATCATAAATAGTTCATGATTGCAAATCATGTACGATAAGGCAACTATCACAAACGCTTAGTTTGCCTGCACCGTTTGTGATATTGTCTGAAATCACACACGCTTTGCAAACGGCAACTATGTGAATGATCACACACGCTTTGCAAACGGCAACTGTGCATCGTGTCGGATTATGGTGTATATGACAAACATTTGTGTTTTACCGACCGTGTGCGCTGTAATGGCTTGCAGAGCGTAATTTCACCTTAATTTAATTGTTGTTATTTGAAATTGTACCTGATTTGAATTTGAAAGTATGCTATAGCTTTATTCATATCCATCAGGTTCAAACAATCAATGCATTATTCGATTCACAGGTACATATGTTCAAGAATTACATAAGCACTAAATAAAGAATGATAAACCACAGTTGTATACTTGTACTATTAAAGACGGTAAAGAAAGAGGCGAAATACATTCTGGTTGTTGAACAAAGTGAAGCGAAATGTCCATATTGTGCCCTCCTCCATGCAGAAGGCATGCACAACTCTAGTCCCACCCCTTGTGATGGCCGACCGCCCATCCTTCACTGTCTTCATAAACACATCTAGATAGTCATCGTGTTCTGGTAGAAATACTTGAACCTTTGCATGCCCAACAATCATGTAGTTCGATAGTCATGCGTGTCCCTCTCAAAAGGTGTGTACATCAAGGATGATTATGACAAACTAAAAAGTAAAGACTCATATCATACAAGACGCTCCAAGCAAAACACATATCATGTGGTGAATAAAAATATAGCCTCAAGTAAATTTATCGATGGAATGAAGACGAAAGAGGGGATGCCATCCGGGGCATCCCCAAGCTTAGATTCTTGGTTGTCCTTGAATATTACTTTGGGGTGCCTTGGAAATCCCCAAGCTTAGGCTCTTTCCATTCCTTATTTCGTTGTCCATCAAATCTTTACCCAAAACTTGGAAACTTCACAACACAAAACTCAACAGAAAACTCGTAAGATTTGTTAGTATAATAAAATAAATCACCACTTTTGGTACTGTTGTGAACTCATTCTTAATTTATATTGGTGTTATATCTACTGTATTCCAACTTCTCCATGGTTCATACCCCCTGATACTACCCATAGATTCATCAAAATAAGCAAACAACACATAGAAAACAGAATCTGTCAAAAACGGAACAATTCGTAGTAATCTAGAAACTTCGTATACTTCTGTAACTCCAAAAATAATAAAAAATTAGGAAAACCTGGGAAATTTGTATATCAATATTGTGTAAGAAATTCAGATCAAAAGCACGTTTCTGAGAGTTTTTAAAATTCTGACAATGAGCGTAAAAGTTTCTATTTTTTAGCAAGATCAAATCAACTATCACCGTAGACCATCCCAAAGGTCTTACTTGGCTCAAACACTAATTAAAACACCAAAACACAATTACCGCAGGGGTAATATCGTGTATTTATTGAAAAACAGAAGCAAACACAAAAAACACAATAAAATTGGGTTGCCTCCCAACAAGCGCTATTGTTTAACGCCCCTAGCTAGGCATATTGCATAGATCTAGGTATTGTCATCTTTGGTATGCAAACCATAAGTAGCCCATATAATAGATTCATATGGAAACTTAATTTTCTTTCGTGAAAAGTGTTCCATGCCCTTCCTTAATGGAAATTGAAATCTAATATTTCCTTATCTCATATCAATAATTGCACCTATCATTCTAAGGAAAGGTTTACCAAGAATAATAGGACATGTAGGATTGCAATCTATATCAAGCACAATAAAATCTACGGGCACATAATTCCTACTTGCAACAATAAGAACATAATTAATTTTTCCCATAGGTTTCTTAATAGTGGAATCCGCTAGATGCAAATTCAAAGAACAATCATCAAATTCAAGGAAATCTAGCACATCACATAAAGTTTTTGGGTAAATCTAGCACATCAGATCACATAAAGGTCCACGAATAAGCAACCTTGTCTATATCACCATGCCATAGTCCATGAAGGACTTGCCTCACTCGGGTAGATCTTCACGAAGTAGGTGATCTCCTTGCCCTTACAAACTTCTTGGTTCAACTCCACATCATGACGGAGGCTCCCAAGCGACACCTAACGACTCTAGGAGACACCACTCTCCAAAAGGTAATAGACGGTGTGTTGATGATGAACTCCTTGGTCTTGTGCTCCAAATGATAGTCTTCCCAACACTCAACTCTCTCACAGATTTGGCTATGGTGGAAGAAGGATTTGAGTGGAAAGCAACTTGGGGAAGGCTAGAAATCAAGGTTCAAATGGTAGGAATGAAATCTCTTGATATCAACATATGAATAGGTGGTTCTCTCTCAGAAAATGGATGGTGAAAGTGTAGGCACGTTCTGAAGGCTCTCGTCAATGAGAAGAAGGGGTGGAGGGGTATATATAGCCTCCACACAAAATCCAACTATTACACACTTTTGACTCATTTCGATGGCACCAATTAGGAAACTCGGTGGCACCGATCTGTTCAAAAATATGAACGTTAGGAATTTCGGTGGAACCGACTGGAACAACTCGGTGGGACCGATGTGCTAGGGCTTAGGGCAAACTTCATCTCGATGGCACCGATTGCGTCATTTCAGTGAGACTGAAGTGAGTGCAATGGGCAACAGAGAATCTATCAAGCCAACTCGGTGGGACCGACTTCAACAACTCGATGAGACCGAAGTGAATGCAACAAGTCACATAGCGTTGGCAAGGCTATCTCAGTGGAACCAAGATCCGTATTGGTGTGACCGAACTGTTAGGATTTCTCACAGTGGCTATGTCAAGAAGAACTCAATGGCTCCGGATGGAAGATATTGGTGGGGCCGAGTTTGGAGTTTAGGGTTTTGACATATTTGGATAGAGAAAGTGGCTGAGGGTTTTAGAGCAATATCACTAAGCACTTTGAGCAAGTAGAACATTATGCAACACCTCATCCCTTTTAATAGTATTGGCTTTCCTATGGACTCAATGTGATCTTGGATTACTTAAACAAAGATGAGGAGTCTTGAGCTTTTGCCAATCCTTGTCCTTAGCATTTTGAGGGGTCCACATCTCTATGTCATGTCATGCCATACATTGAACATCCTGAAATATTTATCTTGAATGGATATTAGGTCAATGAGATATATGTTATTTTGAATTACCAAAACCACCCACGGATTAGTTGCACTTTCAGGAGGGGGAGAGGAGCGAAGTGGCTAGGGTTTGGTCCGGCGAGCGGATAAGGAGGAATATATGTGTGGTCCGGTGGGACAGCGTGGCCGGGTCGACATGGCGGAAGCGCGTGGGTGCGCCCATATCCACTGGATATGAGGGGTGCCGGTCATCCCACTGCTACGTCTTGAGCTTGCGTTGGTTTTCCTCGAAGAGGAGAGGGTGATGCAGCAAAGTGTAGTGTAAGTATTTCCCTCAGTTTTGAGAACCAAGGTATCAATCCAGTAGGAGGCTCCTCAAAAGTCCCACGCACCTACACAAACAAACTGAGAACTCACAACCAACGCAATAAAGGGGTTGTCAATCCCTTCATGGCCACTTGCGAAAGTGAGATCTAATAAAGATAGTATGATAAGATAGTTATATTTTTGGTATTTTATAAGATAGATGCAAAAAGTAAAGATGCAAATAAAGTAGATTGAAAGCAAATATGATAAGAGATAGACCCACGGGCCATAGGTTTCACTAGAGGCTTCTCTCGAGATAGCATAAGTATTACGATGGGTGAACAAATTACTGTCGAGCAATTGATAGAAAAGCGCATAGTTATGAGATTATCTAGGCATGATCATGTATATAGGCGTCACGTCCATAACAAGTAGACCGACTCCTGCCTGCATCTACTACTATTACTCCACACATCGACCGCTATCTAGCATGCATCTAGAGTATTAAGTTCATAAGAATAGAGTAACGCATTAAGCAAGAAGACATGATGTAGAGGGATAAACACATGCAATATGATATAAACCCCATCTTGTTATCCTCTATGGCAACAATACAATACGTGTCTTGCAACCCTTTCTGTCACTGGGTAAGAACACCGCAAGATTGAACCCAAAGCTAAGCACTTCTCCCATGGCAAGAAAGATCAATCTAGTAGGCCAAACCAAACTGATAATTCGAAGAGACTTGCAAAGATAACTCAATCATACATAAAAGAATTCAGAGAAGATTCAAATATTATTCATAGATAAACTTGATCATAAACCCACAATTCATCGGATCTCGACAAACACACCGCAAAAAGAGATTACATCGAATAGATCTCCACAAGAGAGGGGGAGAATATTGTATTGAGATCCAAAAAGAGAGAAGAAGCCATCTATCTAATAACTATGGACCCGTAGGTCTGTGGTAAACTACTCACAACTCATCAGAGGGGCAAGGATATTGATGTAGAGGCCCTCCGTGGTTGCTTCCCCCTCCGGCAGAGTGTCGGCAAGGGCTCCAAGATGGGATCTCGCGGATACAGAAGGTTACGGTGGTGGAAATTGTGTTTCGTGGTGCTCCTGGATGTTTTCGGGGTACATAGGTATATATAGGAGGAAGAAGTACGTCGGTGGCCGCCCAAGGGGCCCATGAGACAGGGGGCGCGCCCTACAAGGGGGGTGCCCTCCTATCTCGTGGGGCCCTCGGAGCTTTCTTGACTTGTACTCCAGGCTCTCCGGATCAGATTTGTTCCAAAAATAACGCTCCCGGAGGTTTCATTCCGTTTGGACTCCGTTTGATATTCCTTTTCTTCAAAATACTGAAATAGGCAAAAAAAAACAACAATATGGGCTGGGCCTCCGGTTAGTAGGTTAGTCCCAAAAATGATATAAATGTGTAAAATAAACCCATAAACATCCAAAAGGGGTAATATAATAGCATGGAACAATAAAAAAATTTAGATACGTTGGAGACGTATCAAGCATCCCCAAGCTTAATTCCTTCTCGTCCTCGAGTAGGTAAATGATAAAAAAGAAATTTTTGGTGTGGAATGCTACCTAGCATAATTGATAACGTAATTTTCTTTATTGTGGCATGAATGTTCAGATCCAAATGAATACAAAATAAAAGTTCATATTGACATAAGAAATAGTAATACTTCAAGCATACTAATCAAAGTAATCATGTCTTCTCAAAATAACATGGTTAAAGAAAGTTATCCCTACAAAATCATATAGTCTGGCTATGCTCTATCTTCATCACACAAAGTATTTAATCATGCACAAACCTGATGACAAGCCAATCAATTGATTCATACTTTAATAATCTCAAGCTTTTTCAACTTTCACGCAATACATGAGCGTGAGCCATGGACATAGCACTATATGTGGAATAGAAGGGTGGTTGTGGAGAAGACAAAAAGGGAGAAGATAGTCTCACTGTTGGGGAACGTTGCAGAAAATTAAAAAATTTCCTACGGTTTCACCAAGATCCATCTATGAGTTCATCTAAGCAACGAGTCAAGGGAGTGAGTTTGCATCTACATACCACTTGTAGATCGCGTGCGGAAGCTTGTAAGGGGATGGTGATGATGGAGTCGTACTCGACGTGATTCGGATCACCGATGACCAAGTGCTGAACGGACAGCACCTCCGCGTTCAACACACGTACGGGATGGGAGACATCTCCTCCGTCTTGATCCAGCAAGGAGGAAGGAGAGTTTGAGGAAGGCAGCTCCAATGGCAGCACGACGGCGTGGTGCAGTTGGTGCAGCAGTACTCCGACAGAGCTTCACCAAGCACGTACGGAAGAGGAGAGGTGTTGGGGAGGGGAGGGGCTGCGCCTTGGCTTGTGTGTTGCAGCCCTCCCCTCACCCCTCTATATATAGGGGAATAGGCAAGGGGTGCCGGCCCTCTAGGGGAAACCCTAGAGGGGGGCGGCGGCCAAAGGGGAGAGGGGAAGAGGGGTGGCTTGCCCCCCAAGCCAGGGGGGCGCCCCCTTTAGGGTTTCCCCTCCCTTGCCCTAGGCGCATGGACCCTAGGTGGGAGGCGCGCCCAGCCCACTAGGGGCTGGCTCCTTACCCACACAGCCCATGTGGCCCCCCCGAGAGGGGTGGCCCCTCCCGGTGGACCCCCGGAACCCTTCCGGTGGCCCCGGTACAGTACCGGTATGCCCCCGAAACTTTCCGGTGTCCATTTAACAACTTTCCATATATAAATCTTTACCTCCGGACCATTCCGGAACTCCTCGTGATGTCCGGGATCTCTTCCGGGACTCCGAACAACTTTTGGTAATCACATACAAGTCTTCCTAATAACCCTAGCGTCACCGAACCTTAAGCGTGTAGACCCTACGGGTTCGGGAGACATGCAGACATGACCGAGACTCTCCAGTCAATAACCAACAGCGGGATCTGGATACCCATGTTGGCTCCCACATGCTCCTCGATGATGTCATCGGATGAACCACGATGTCGAGGATTCGATCAAACCCCGTATACAATTCCCTTTGTCAATCGGTACGTTACTTGCCCGAGACTCGATCGTCGGTATCCCAATATCTTGTTCAGTCTCGTTACCGGCAAGTCACTTTACTCGTACCGTAATGCATGATCCCGTGGCCAACACCTTGGTCACCTTGAGCTCATTATGATGATGCATTACCGAGTGGGCCCAGAGATACCTCTCCGTCATACGGAGTGACAAATCCCAGTCTCGATCAGTGTCAACCCAATAGACACTTTCGGAGATACCTGTAGTGCACCTTTATAGTCACCCAGTTACGTTGTGACGTTTGATACACCCAAAGCACTCCTACGGTATCCAGGAGTTACACGATCTCATGGTCGAAGGAAGAGATACTTGACATTGGCAAAGCTCTAGCAAACGAACTACACGATCTTTGTGCTATGCTTAGGATTGGGTCTTGTCCATCACATCATTCTCCTAATGATGTGATCCCGTTATCAATGACATCCAATGTCCATAGCCAGGAAACCATGACTATCTGTTGATCACAACGAGCTAGTCAACTAGAGGCTCACTAGGGACATATGGTGGTCTATGTATTCACACGTGTATTACGATTTCCGGATAATACAGTTATAGCATGAATAAAAGACAATTATCATGAACAATGAAATATAATAATACTTTTATTATTGCCTCTAGGGCATATTTCCAACAGTCTCCCACTTGCACTAGAGTCACCAATCTAGTTACATTGTGATGAATCGAACACCCATAGAGTTCTGGTGTTGATCATGTTTTGCTCGCGAGAGAGGTTTAGTCAACGGATCTGCGACATTCAGATCCGTATGTACTTTGCAAATTTCTATGTCTCCATCTTGAACATTTTCACGGATGGAGTTGAAACGACGCTTGATGTGCTTGGTCTTCTTGTGAAACCTGGGCTCCTTGGCAAGGGCAATAGCTCCAGTGTTGTCACAGAAGAGTTTGATTGGCCCCGACGCATTGGGTATGACTCCTAGGTCGGTGATGAACTCCTTCACCCAAATCGCTTCATGCGCTGCCTCCGAGGCTGCCATGTACTCCGCTTCACACGTAGATCCCGCCACGACGCTCTGCTTGCAGCTGCACCAGCTTACTGCTCCACCATTCAACATATACACGTATCCGGTTTGTGACTTAGAGTCATCCGGATCTGAGTCGAAGCTAGCGTCGACGTAACCCTTTACGACGAGCTCTTCGTCTCCTCCATAAACGAGAAACATGTCCTTTGTCCTTTTCAGGTACTTCAGGATATTCTTGACCGCTGTCCAGTGTTCCTTGCCGGGATTACTTTGGTATCTCGCTACCAAACTCACGGCAAGGTTTACATCAGGTCTGGTACACAGCATGGCATACATAATAGATCCTATGGCTGAGGCATAGGGGATGAGACTCATCTCTTCTATATCTTTTGCCGTGGTCGGTGACTGAGCCGAGCTCAATCTCACACCTTGTAACATAGGCAAGAACCCTTTCTTGGACTGATCCATTTTGAACCTTTTCAAAATCTTATCAAGGTATGTGCTTTGTGAAAGACCTATGAGGCGTCTCGATCTATCTCTATAGATCTTGATGCCTAATATATAAGCAGCTTCTCCAATGTCCTTCATTGAAAAACATTTGTTCAAGTAGGCCTTAATGCTGTCCAGAAATTCTATATTATTTCCCATCAAGAGTATGTCATCTACATATAATATGAGGAATGCTACAGAGCTCCCACTCACTTTCTTGTAAACGCAGGCTTCTCCATAAGTCTGCATAAACCCAAACGCTTTGATCATCTCATCAAAGTGAATATTCCAACTCCGAGATGCTTGCACCAGCCCATAAATGGATCGCTGGAGCTTGCATACTTTGTTAGCGTTCTTAGGATCGACAAAACCTTCCGGCTGCATCATATACAGTTCTTCCTTAAGATGCCCGTTAAGGAATGCCGTTTTGACGTCCATCTGCCATATCTCATAATCATAGTATGCGGCAATTGCTAACATGATTTGGACGGACTTTAGCTTCGCTACGGGAGAGAATGTCTCGTCGTAGTCAATCCCTTGAACTTGTCGATAACCCTTAGCGACAAGTCGAGCTTTATAGATGGTAACATTTCCATCCGCATCCGTCTTCTTCTTAAAGATCCATTTGTTTTCTATCGCTCGCCGATCATCGGGCAAGTCTGTCAAAGTCCATACTTTGTTTTCATACATGGATTCTATCTCGGATTTCATGGCTTCAAGCCATTTGTTGGAATCTGGGCCCGCCATCGCTTCTTCATAGTTCGAAGGTTCACCGTTGTCTAACAACATGATTTCCAGGACGGGGTTGCCGTACCACTTCGGTGCGGAACGTGTCCTTGTGGACCTACGAAGTTCAGTAGCAACTTGATCCGAAGTACCTTGATCATCATCATTGGTTTCCTCTTCAGTTGGTGTGGGCATCACAGGAACATTTTCCTGAGCTGCACCACTACCCCGTTCGAGAGGTAGTACTTCATTGAGTTCTACTTTCCTCCCACTTACTTCTTTCGAGAGAAACTCTTTTTCCAGAAAGCATCCGTTCTTGGCAACAAAGATCTTGCCCTCGGATCTTAAGTAGAAGGTATACCCGACAGTTTCCTTAGGGTATCCTATGAAGACGCATTTTTCCGACTTGGGTTTGAGCTTTTCAGGTTGAAGTTTCTTGACATAAGCATCGCATCCCCAAACTTTTAGAAACGACAACTTAGGTTTCTTCCCAAACCATAATTCATACGGTGTCGTCTCAACGGATTTAGATGGTGCCCTATTTAAAGTGAATGTAGCTGTCTCTAGAGCGTATCCCCAAAATGATAGCGGTAAATCGGTAAGAGACATCATAGACCGCACCATATCCAATAGAGTGCGATTACGACGTTCGGACACACCGTTTTGCTGAGGTGTTCCAGGCGGCGTGAGTTGTGAAACAATTCCACATTTCCTTAAGTGTGTGCCAAATTCGTGACTTAAATATTCTCCTCCACGATCTGATCGTAGGAACTTTATTTTTCGGTCACGTTGATTCTCTACCTCATTCTGAAATTCCTTGAACTTTTCAAAGGTCTCAGACTTGTGTTTCATTAAGTAGACATACCCATATCTACTCAAGTCATCAGTGAGAGTGAGAACATAACGATATCCTCCGCGAGCCTCAACGCTCATTGGACCGCACACATCGGTATGTATGATTTCCAACAAGTTGGTTGCTCGCTCCATTGTTCCGGAGAACGGAGTCTTGGTCATTTTGCCCATGAGGCATGGTTCGCATGTGTCAAATGATTCATAATCAAGAGACTCCAAAAGTCCATCAGCATGGAGCTTCTTCATGCGCTTGACACCAATGTGACCAAGGCGGCAGTGCCACAAGTATGTGGGACTATCGTTATCAACTTTACATCTTTTGGTATCCACACTATGAACATGTGTAATATTACGCTCGAGATTCATTAAGAATAAACCGTTGACCATCGGAGCATGACCATAAAACATATCTCTCATATAAATCGAACAACCATTATTCTCAGACTTAAATGAGTAGCCATCTCGTATTAAACGAGATCCAGATACAATGTTCATGCTCAAACTTGGCACTAAATAACAATTATTAAGGTTCAAAACTAATCCCGTAGGTAAATGTAGAGGTAGCGTGCCGACGGCGATCACATCGACTCTGGAACCATTCCCGACGCGCATCGTCACCTCGTCCTTCGCCAGTCTCCGTTTATTCCGCAGCTCCTGCTGTGAGTTACAAATATGAGCAACGGCACCGGTATCAAATACCCAGGAGTTACTACGAGTACTGGTAAGGTACACATCAATTACATGTATATCAAATATACCTTTGGTGTTGCCGGCCTTCTTATCCGCTAAGTATTTGGGGCAGTTCCGCTTCCAATGACCCTTCCCCTTGCAATAAAAGCACTCAGTCTCAGGCTTGGGTCCATTCTTTGACTTCTTCCCGGTAACTGGCTTACCAGGCGCGGCAACATCCTTGCCGTCCTTCTTGAAGTTCTTCTTGCCCTTGCCCTTCTTGAACTTAGTGGTCTTATTGACCATCAACACTTGATGTTCTTTCTTGATTTCAGCCTCTGCTGACTTCAGCATTGAGAACACTTCAGGAATGGTCTTTTCCATCCCCTGCATGTTGTAGTTCATCACAAAGCTCTTGTAGCTTGGTTGGAGCGACTGGAGGATTCTGTCAATGACTGCCTCATCTGGGAGGTTAATATTCAGCTGGATCATACGGTTGTGCAACCCAGACATCTTGAGTATGTGCTCACTGACAGAACTATTTTCCTCCATCTTACAACTGTAGAACTTGTCGGAGACGTCATATCTCTCGACCCGGGCGTGAGCTTGAAAAACAAGTTTCAGCTCTTCGAACATCTCATATGCTCCGTGATGCTCAAAACGCTTTTGGAGCCCCGGTTCTAAGCTGTAAAGCATGCCGCACTGAACGAGGGAGTAATCACCAGCACGAGTTTGCCAAGCATTCATAATGTCTTGGTTCTCTGGGACGGGAGCGTCACCTAGCGGTCCTTCTAGGACACATTGTTTCCTGGCAGCTATGAGGATGATCCTCAGGTTCCGGACCCAGTCCGTATAGTTGCTGCCGTCATCTTTCAGCTTGGTTTTCTCTAGGAACGCGTTGAAGTTCATGTTGACATGAGCGTTGGCCATTTGATCTACAAGACATATTTGCAAAGGTTTTAGACTAAGTTCATGATAATTAAGTTCTAATCAAATTATGAACTCCCACTCAGATTAGACATCCCTCTGGTCATCTAAGTGTTACACGATCCGAGTCGACTAGCCCGTGTCCGATCATCACGTGAGACGGACTAGTCATCGTCGGTGAACATCTTCATGTTGATCGTATCTTCCATACGACTCGTGTTCGACCTTTCGGTCTCCGTGTTCTGAGGCCATGTCTGCACATGTTAGGCTAACCCTAAGTGTTTTTGCTGTGTAAATCTGTCTTACACCCGTTGTATGTGAACGTAAGGATCCATCACACCCGATCATCACGTGGTGCTTAGAAATGACGAACTGTAGCAACGGTGCACAGTTAGGGGAGAACACTTCTTGAAATTTTGTAAGGGATCATCTTATTTACTACCGTCGTCCTAAGTAAACAAGATGCATAAACATAATAAACATCACATGCAATTATATAGTTGTGACATGATATGGCCAATATCATATAGCTCCATTGATCTCCATCTTCGGGGCTCCATGATCATCTTGTCACCGGCTTGACACCATGATCTCCATCATCATGATCTCCATCATCGTGTCTTCATGAAGTTGTCACGCCAACGACTACTTCTACTTCTATAGCTAACGCGTTTAGCAATAAAGTAAAGTAAGTTACAAGGCGTTCTTCAATGACACGCAGGTCATACAAAAAAATAAATACAACTCCTATGGCTCCTGCCGGTTGTCATACTCATCGACATGCAAGTCGTGAATCCTATTACAAGAACATGATCTCATACATCACAATTCAACATTCATCACAACTTCTGGCCATATCACATCACATGATCAATCGCTGCAAAAACAAGTTAGACGTCCTCTAATTGTTGTTGCATCTTTTACGTGGCTGCAATTGGGTTCTAGCAAGAACGTTTTCTTACCTACGAATAATCACAACGTGATTTTGTCAACTTCTATTTACCCTTCATAAGGGCCCTTTTCATCGAATCCGCTCCAACTAAAGTGGGAGAGACAGACACCCGCCAGCCACCTTATGCAACTAGTGCATGTTAGTTGGTGAAACCGGTCTCACGTAAGCGTACGTGTAAGGTTGGTCCGGGCCGCTTCATCCCACAATACCGTTGAAGCAAGAAAATACTAGTAGAGGCAAGCAAGTTGACAAGATCCACGTCCACAACAGAATTGTGTTCTACTCGTGCAAAGAGAACTACGCATAGACCTAGCTCTGATACCACTGTTGGGGAACGTTGCAGAAAATTAAAAATTTTCCTACGGTTTCACCAAGATCCATCTATGAGTTCATCTAAGCAACGAGTCAAGGGAGTGAGTTTGCATCTACATACCACTTGTAGATCGCGTGCGGAAGCTTGCAAGGGGATGGTGATGATGGGGTCGTACTCGACGTGATTCGGATCACCGATGACCAAGTGCTGAACGGACAGCACCTCCGCGTTCAACACACGTACGGGACGGGAGACGTCTCCTCCGTCTTGATCCAGCAAGGAGGAAGGAGAGGTTGAGGAAGGCAGCTCCAATGGCAGCACGACGGCGTGGTGCAGTTGGTGCAGTAGTACTCCGACAGAGCATCGCCAAGCACGTACGGAAGAGGAGAGGTGTTGGGGAGGGGAGGGGCTGCGCCTTGGCTTGTGTGTTGCAGCCCTCCCCTCACCCCTCTATATATACGGGAAGAGGCAAGGGGGGCCGGCCCTCTAGGGGAAACCCTAGAGGGGGGCGGCGGCCAAAGGGGAGAGGGGAAGAGGGGTGGCTTGCCCCCCAAGCCAGGGGGCGCCCCCTTTAGGGTTTCCCCTCCCTTGCCCTAGGCGCATGGGCCCTAGGTGGGAGGCGCGCCCAGCCCACTAGGGGCTGGCTACTTCCCCATGCAGCCCATGTGGCCCCCCCGGGAGGGGTGGCCCCTCCCGGTGGACCCCCGGAACCCTTCCGGTGGCCCCGGACAGTACCGGTATGCCCCCGAAACTTTCCGGTGTCCGTTTAACAACTTTCCATATATAAATCTTTACCTCCGGACCATTCCAGAACTCCTCGTGACGTCCGGGATCTCATCCGGGACTCCGAACAACTTTCGGTAATCACATACAAGTCTTCCTAATAACCCTAGCGTCACCGAACCTTAAGCGTGTAGACCCTACGGGTTCGGGAGACATGCAGACATGACCGAGACTCTCCGGTCAATAACCAACAGAGGGATCTGGATACCCATGTTGGCTCCCACATGCTCCTCGATGATGTCATCGAATGAACCACGATGTCGAGGATTTGATCAAACCCCGTATACAATTCCCTTTGTCAATCGGTACGTTACTTGCTCGAGACTCGATCGTCGGTATCCCAATACCTTGTTCAGTCTCGTTACCGGCAAGTCACTTTACTCGTACCGTAATGCATGATCCCGTGGCCAACACCTTGGTCACCTTGAGCTCATTATGATGATGCATTACCGAGTGGGCCCAGAGATACGTCTCCGTCATACGGAGTGACAAATCCCAGTCTCGATCAGTGTCAACCCAATAGACACTTTCGGAGATACCTGTAGTGCACCTTTATAGTCACCCAGTTACGTTGTGACGTTTGATACACCCAAAGCACTCCTACGGTATCCAGGAGTTACACGATCTCATGGTCGAAGGAAGAGATACTTGACATTGGCAAAGCTCTAGCAAACGAACTACACGATCTTTGTGCTATGCTTAGGATTGGGTCTTGTCCATCACATCATTCTCCTAATGATGTGATCCCATTATCAACAACATCCAATGTCCATAGCCAGGAAACCATGACTATCTGTTGATCACAACGAGCTAGTCAACTAGAGGCTCACTAGGGACATATGGTGGTCTATGTATTCACACGTGTATTACGATTTCCGGATAATACAGTTATAGCATGAATAAAAGACAATTATCATGAACAATGAAATATAATAATACTTTTATTATTGCCTCTAGGGCATATTTCCAACACTCACATCAACTAGGCGTATCGACGAGCTATGTAGATGCCCATTAATAGATATATATGTGAGATAGTAGGGATTGCCATGCAACGGATGCACTAGAGCTATAAATATATGAAAGCTCAACAAAAGAAACTAAGTGGGGTGCATCCTACTTGCTTGCTCACGAAGACCTAGGGCACTTTTGAGGAAGCCCATCATTGGAATATACAAGCCAAGTTCTATAATGAAAAATTCCCACTAGTATATGAAAGTGACAACATATGAGACTCTCTATCATGAAGATCATGGTGCTATTTTGAAGCATAAGTGTGGAAAAAGAGATAGTAGCATTGTCCCTTCTCTCTTTTTCTCTCATTTTTTTATTTTTTTTTCTTCCCTTTTTTTCTTTTTTTCTTTTTTTTTCTTTTTGGTCTTTCTCTTTTTTTGGCCTTTCTTTTTTTTTCTTTTGTAAAGTCCGAAGTCTCATCCCGACTTGTGGGGGAATCATAGTCTTCATCATCCTTTCCTCACTAGGACAATGCTCTAATAATGAAATCATCACACTTTTACAACTCAAAGCTAGAACAAGATATGACTCTATATGAATGCCTCCGGCGGTGTACCGGGATATGCAATGAATCAAGAGCGACATGTATGAAAATTATGAAGGTGGCCTTGCCACAAATACAATGTCAACTACATGATCATGCAAAAAGCAATATAACAAAAATAATGTGTGTCATATGAACGGAACGGTGGAAAGTTGCATGGCAATATATCTCGGAATGACTATGGAAATGCCATAATAGGTAGGTATGGTGGCTGTTTTGAGGAAGGTAAATGGTGAGTGTATGGTACCGGCGAAAGTTGCGTGGTACAAGAGAGGCTAGCAATGGTGGAAGGGTGAAAGAGTGCGTATAATTCATGGACTCAACATTAATCAAAGGAACTCATATACTTGTTGCAAAAAGTTAGAAGTCATCAAAAACCAAAGTACTACGCGCATGCTCCTAGGGGGATAGATTGGTAGGAAAATACCATCGCTCGTCCCCGACCGCCACTCATAAGGAAGACAATAAATAAATAAAATTGTGCTCCAACTTCATCACAAAGCGGTTCACCATACGTGCATGCTACGGGAATCACAAGCTTCAACACAAGCATTCTTTAAATTCATAATCACCCAAGTAGCATGACTTTAATATCACCACCTTCATATCTCAAAACAATTATCAAGCATCAAATTGATCATAGCATCCAATTCACTTTTCTATGATAGTTTTTATTATACCCAACTTGGATGCTCATCATTCTAGGACCAACTTTATGATCATAGCAAATACCATGCTATTCTAAAAGACTCTCAAAATAATATAAGTGAAGCATGAGAGACTAGCAATTTCTTCAAAATTAAGACACCATCGTGCTCTAAAAGATATAAGTGAAGCACTAGAGCAAAAACTATCAAGCTCAAAAGATATAAGTGAAGCACATAGAGTGTTCTAGCAAATTCTAATCAGATAGGCTTATCCCAAAAGGTGTGTACAGAAAGTATGATTGTGGTAAACTAAAAAGCAAAGACTAATATAATACACGACGCTCCAAGCAAAACACATATCATGTAGCGAATAAAAATATAGCTCCAAGTAAAGTTACCAATGAACGAAGACGAAAGAGGGGATGCCTTCCCGGGGCATCCCCAAGCTTAGGCTTTTGGCTATTCTTGAATATCTTGGGGTGCCATAAGCATCCCCAAGCTTAGGCTCTTGCCACTCCTTATTCCATAGTCCATAAAATCTTTACCCAAAACTTGAAAACTTCACAACACAAAACTCAACAGGAAATCTTATAAGCTCCGTTAGTGAAAGAAAACAAAACCACCACATAAGGTACTGCAATGAACTCATTCTTTATTTAATTTGGTGTTAAACCTACTGTATTCCAAATTCCTTATGGTTTATAAACTAATTTAGTAGCCATAGATGCATTGAAATAAGCAAACAACACACGAAAAACAGAATCTGTCAAAAACAGAATAGTCTGTAGAAATCTGTAACTAACGCAAACTTCTGGAACTCTAAAAATCCTACGGAAATAGGAAGTCCTGGAAAATTTGTCTATTGAACAGAATCAAAAAGAATAAACACAAACGCACGTTCCTGTGAATTAACAAAATTATATTCGTGCGTGCAAAGTTTCTGTTTTTCAGCAGAATCAAATCAACTATCATCGTAGGTTATCCTATAGGTTCTACTTGGCACAAACACTAATTAAAAGATAAAAACACATATAACCAGAAGGTAGATGCAAGATTTATTACTAAACAGGAGCAAAAACAAAAAACATAAAGAAAATTGGGTTGCCTCCCAACTAGCGCTATTGTTTAACGCCCCTAGCTAGGCATAAAAACAAAGATAGATCTAGCGAGTGCCATCTTTGGCACTAAATTCATAAGTAGCACGCATGACAGATTCATAAGGTAATTTGACTTTATTTCTTGGAATGTGCTCCATGCCTTTCTTTAATGGAAATTGGAATCTAATATTCCCTTCCTTCATATCAATAATCACACCAATCGTTCTAAGGAAAGGTCTACCAAGAATAATAGGGCAAGAAAGATTGCAATCAATATCAAGAACGATAAAATCTACGGGCATCAAATTTCTATTTGCAATAATAAGGACATCATTGATCCTTACCATAGGCTTTTTAATGGTGGAATCCGCAAGGTGCAAATTTAAAGAGCAATCATCAAGATCATGGAAACCTAGAATATCACATAAAGTTTTCGGAATCGTGGAAACACTAGCACCCAAATCACACAAAGCAAAACACTAATAATCTTTAATTTTAATCTTTATAGTAGGTTCCCACTCATAATTAAGTTTTCTAGATATAGAAACTTCCAAATTAATTTTTTCATCATAAGATTGCATCAAGGCATCAACAATATGTTTGGTAAAAGCTTTATTTTGACTATGAGCATGAGGAGAATTAACAATGGATTGCAACAAGGAAATACAACCTTTTAAAGAGCAATTATCATAATCAAATTCCTTGAAATCCGAGATAGTAGGTTCAATATTATTAGAAGTTGAGGATTCTCCAATCTCACTTTTACTAAATTTAACATCAAGATCTAAAGACTCCGAATTTTTGGGACGCCTTCTAGGCAAAGTTGATTCATCATCACTCCCATAATCATCAAAATTCATATTGCAAAACATTGATCTAATCAGAGATGCGTCAATAACTTTAAGATCCTCATCATTATTTTCATGAAGACTAGAAGAACACGCTTTTATAAAGCTTTTCTTTTTAGCACGCAGTCTAGCGGTTCTTTCCTTGCACTCGTCAATGGAAATTCTCATTACTTTGAGAGACTCATTGATATCATGATTAGGAGGAGAAGAACCAAGTTTAAGAGAATTAACATCAAGCAAAAGTCTATTAACGTTCCTAGCCAAATCATCAACTTTGAGCAATTTTTCTTCAAGCAAGGCATTAAAATTCTTTTGAGAAATCATAAATTCTTTCACACTATTCTCAAAATCAGAGGACATCTTATTGAAATTACCATAAGAATTATTGTAGGAATTTCCATAATTATTAGAGGGATTACTAGGGAATGGTCTAGCATTAAAATTTTCTCTATAAGCGTTGTTTCCAAAACTATTCCTACCAACAAAATTCACATCCATAGATTCATTATTATTCTCAATCAAGGAAGACAAAGGCATATCATTGGGATCAAGAGGAGTATTTTTTGTAGCAAACATCTTCATAAGTTCATCCATCTTTCCACTCAAAACATTGATTTCTTCTATAGCATGCACTTTTTTACTAGAAGATCTTTCGGTGTGCCATTGAGAATAATTAGCCATAATATTATCAAGCAATTTTGTAGCATCTCCTAACGTGATTTCCATAAAGGTGCCTCACGCGGCCGAATCTAAGAGATTTCTAGAAGCAAAGTTTAAACCGGCATAAATTTTTTGTATGATCATCCATAAATTCAATCCATGAGTAGGGCAATTGCGAAGCATCAATTTCATTCTTCCCAAGATTGGGCAACATGCTCATGATCAAGTTGTTTAAAATTCATAATATCGTTCCTAAGAGTGATGATCTTAGCGGGAGGAAAATACTTAGAGATAAAAGCATCTTTGCACTTGTTCCAAGAATCAATACTATTTTTAGGCAAAGACGAAAACCAAACTTTAGCATGATCTCTAAGTGAAAATGGAACTAACTTCAATTTGACAATATCGTTATCCGTATCTTTCTTCTTTTGCATGTCACACAAATCAACAAAATTGTTTAGATGAGTAGCGGCATCTTCACTTGGAAGGCCGGTGAATTGATCTTTCATAACAAGATTCAACAAAGCGGTATTGATTTCACAAGACTCAACATCATTAAGAGGAGCAATCGAAGTACTAAGGAAATCATTATTATTGGTATTCGAGAAGTCACACAGCTTGGTATTATCTTGTGCCATGGCAACAAATAATCCAACACACAAGCAAACAGAAAAACGGCAAGCAAAAAAGAGAGGAGGAGATTGTGAAAGAGAGGGCGAATAAAACAACAAGGGTGAAGTGGGGGAGAGGAAAACGAGAGGCAAATGGCAAATAATGTAAATGCGAGGGAGATGGGTTTATGATGGGTACTTGGTATGTCTTGTCTTGAGGGAAGACCTCCCCGGCAACGGCGCCAGAAATCCTTCTTGCTACGTCTTGAGCTTGCGTTGGTTTTCCTCGAAGAGGAGAGGATGATGCAGCAAAGTGTAGCGTAAGTATTTCCCTCAGTTTTGAGAACCAAGGTATCAATCCAGTAGGAGGCTCCTCAAAAGTCCCACGCACCTACACAAACAAACTGAGAACTCACAACCAACGCAATAAAGGGGTTGTCAATCCCTTCACGGCCACTTGCGAAAGTGAGATCTAATAAAGATAGTATGATAAGATAGATATATTTTTGGTATTTTATAAGATAGATGCAAAAAGTAAAGATGAAAATAAAGTAATTGAAAGCAAATATGATAAGAGATAGACCCAGGAGCCATAGGTTTCACTAGAGGCTTCTCTCGAGATAGCATAAGTATTACGGTGGGTGAACAAATTACTGTCGAGCAATTGATAGAAAAGCGCATAGTTATGAGATTATCTAGGCATGATCATGTATATAGGCATCATGTCCATAACAAGTAGACCGACTCCTGCCTGCATCTACTACTATTACTCCACACATCGACCGCTATCCAGCATGCATCTAGAGTATTAAGTTCATAAGAACAGAGTAACGCATTAAGCAAGAAGACATGATGTAGAGGGACAAACACATGCAATATGATATAAACCCCATCTTGTTATCCTCGATGGCAACAATACAATACGTGTCTTGCAACCCTTTCTGTCACTGGATAAGAACACCGCAAGATTGAACCCAAAGCTAAGCACTTCTCCCATGGCAAGAAAGATCAATCTAGTAGGCCAAACCAAACTGATAATTCGAAGAGGCTTGCAAAGATAACTCAATCATACATAAAAGAATTCAGAGAAGATTCAAATATTATTCATAGATAAACTTGATCATAAACCCACAATTCATCAGATCTCGACAAACACACCACAAAAAGAGATTACATCGAATAGATCTCCACAAGAGAGGTGGAGAACATTATATTGAGATCCGAAAAGAGAGAAGAAGCCATCTAGCTAATAACTATGGACCCGTAGGTCTGTGGTAAACTACTCACAACTCATCGGAGGGGCAAGGATATTGATGTAGAGGCCCTCCGTGGTTGCTTCCCCCTCCGACAGAGTGCCGGCAAGGGCTCCAAGATAGGATCTCGCGGATACAGAAGGTTACGGCGGTGGAAAGAATTGTGTTTCGTGGTGCTCCTGGATGTTTTCGGGATACGTAGGTATATATAGGAGGAAGAAGTACGTCGGTGGCCGCCCAAGGGGCCCACGAGACAGGGGGGCGCACCCTACAGGGGGGGCGCCCTCCTATCTCGTGGGGCCCTCGGAGCTTTCTTGACTTGCACTCCAGGCTCTCCGGATCAGACTTTTTCCAAAAATAACGCTCCCGATGGTTTCATTCCGTTTGGACTCCGTTTGATATTCCTTTTCTTCGAAATACTGAAATAGGCAAAAAAAATAGCAATATGGG
Source organism: Triticum timopheevii (assembly GCA_963921465.1). Classification (NCBI taxonomy): domain Eukaryota; kingdom Viridiplantae; phylum Streptophyta; class Magnoliopsida; order Poales; family Poaceae; genus Triticum; species Triticum timopheevii. The sequence goes on along the minus strand of OY997270.1, from coordinate 398,468,392 downwards.
CTGGGCCTCCGGTTAGTAGGTTAGTCCCAAAAATGATATAAATTTGTAAAATAAAGCCCATAAACATCCAAAAGGGGTAATATAATAGCATGGAACAATCAAAAATTATAAATACATTGGAGACGTATCACCCACGCGTCTGAGGCTCGTTTGAGGCGCCTGTCTGGTTTGCATTTTCGTGACCGGTCAGTGACCGGGCCATCCGCCCGGACGTATGAGGCGGATTTGAGGCGCCCGACTGTAGATGCTCTTAGCACTCTCATGGCATCGGAACTGAAGCACCCATGGGAGATGATGGTTAATTTTTTTGACATTGGCAGGACGGTAATTGGAGAGTTGAGACGGTCGGAGTACGGCGGTTGGGGGCGATTTGGGAGGGATGTACAGTACTCCCTCCATTTTCAAAATATAGTGTGCCCACGCTTTTCGAGGTCCAATTTTGACCATAAATTTAACCAACGAAACTGACTGCGACGGGAGAAAAAATTATTTAATTTAAAACTTAATTTCAATACGAATTCACTTGTATAAATTTTGCTCCCGCCGCAGTCAGTCTCGTTGATTAAATTTATGGTCAAAATTGAAGCACGGGAATAGAGGAAGCACTATATTTTAGAACGGAGGGAGTATTAAACAGCTGAGAATTGATATTTAAAAATCATTGTGTCATAGCATGACATGATTGAGGGCCAGTTTGGTTCACTTCCCGGGCATTGTGCGCTTGGCCTGGGGCTTCCCTGAGAGCTGCTTGGCTCATGTTTGGTTCGAATCCTCATGACCAGGGAGCCAGCCTGGCCGGAGAACAAGGCAGAGCAATTAGCCTGGCCGCTAAACCAGGCAACATGGTTAGCCTGGCCCAGGCAAATGTTTTTGGACGCCTGGGCTTGCCTGGAGCAGCATCGGTTGTTTAATCATATGGCTCAAGAAACGAGGTGTCAAGGTAGAAAATGAATCACTATGTCAGGGACAAAAATGACTTTTTAGCGCTCTCCAGGCCAGGCCATGAACAAAACAGGGCACTTCTATGCTCGCCTGACCAGGCAGGTTTTTTGAAATTCTCAGGCACATGCTAGGCAACAATATATCCCAGGCGTGGTGTCCAGGACACCAACCAAACTGGCTCTGCTTGCGTGGCTAGATGGTAAAGAGCGGGCCACTCTGACACAACATTCTGGTTTGATTCAGGCTAGGTGCTGAAATTATTTTATTTGGTAACAATTGAATTATGTCTCACATGTAAGAGTAATAGGAAGGTGAATGAACTCACCACCAACTTAAACCTTTATAAGTAGTAGAAAAGAAAAGGGGCGCCAACCTTTTTGGATAAACTAGCTAAAGCATGGAGATAAACTAGCAAACATGGAGACCACAGTGATCGCGGGAGAGCTCGAATCCGTCGAGCGGGGCGTGCTAGCGGTGGAGGGGTGTAAGGGCATGTTTATCCCTAAGGTGTTTTGGTGATTGATGACAATGCTTTTGCGGACTAATCGTGTGACTTGAGTTTTTCAGTTGCTTTGTAGTTAGGCACAAGACAGTTTGGTACCCCTCGAAGACTATTGAAGACGGTGGTGTCCTACGTCTCCTTTGGTGGATTTGAGTCGTAGGATAGCCATTTTATTAAGAGGGGGTCCGCTGTGGAAAGGTTTGGGAGGAATCATCACATACACGCTTCTTCCTTTACCCCGCCTTTCCATTTGCGCTTTGGAGCTTCCTCCGTTATCTTCTCGTCTGTGCAAAAAGGAGGATTCCTTTAGTGTTACCAGTTGAGGGCTGCGGTAGTACTGCTTTCAGGAGCGGTAGTACCGCAGGACCCCGCGGTAGTACCGCAAGCCCTTGCGGTAGTACCGTAGGCGTCCATGGTAGTACCGCTCCTATGGAGCGGTAGTACCGTGGCCTCTGGCCAGGCTCAGCCCCTCTTGCGGCTGTGGGGGCGGATGTAATTTTTTACATCCGCGCCCTACGCGGTAGTACCGCCCCAGGTGCGCGGTAGTACCGTGAGTCCTGATCTGGCTCAGTAGCATGAGCGGAAGTAGGGGCGGATGTAATTTTTTACATCCGCTCCCTGCGCGGTAGTACCGCAAGTCTGGCGCGGTAGTACCGTGTCGGGTTTTTGCACCGTTCGATTTTCAGCGGAAGTAGAGACGGATGTATTTTTATTCATCCGTGCCCTTCCCCGTCTAGACCATCCTGGCCTTGCGGTAGTACCACAAGGGGGAGCGGTAGTACCGCATCAGCGGCAGTACCGCTCTCAGCCTTGGCGGCTCTGGCCTGGTCTAGCTCCTGCCACTGCAGCGGTAGTACCGTCACCCGTCACAGTAGTTCCGTGAGCCCCTACGGTAGTACCGCCTGTCTGGTGCGGTAGTACCGCGAGTCGCAGGCTGAATAAGTGGATAACGGTTGGATTTGTCCCCCCACTATAAAAGGGGGGTCTTCTTCTCCAAGAAGACTTACCTCTTCCATCCCTAAGCTCCATTGTTGCTCCAAGCTCCATTTTCACCCGATCTCTCTCCCTAGCCAATCAAACTTGTTGATTTGCTCGGGATTGGTTGAGAAGGCCCCGATCTACACTTCCACCAAGAAAAATTTGATTCCCCCCACTTATCCCTAGCGGATCTTGTTACTCTTGGGTGTTTGAGCACCCTAGACGGTTGAGGTCACCTCAGAGCCATAGTCCATTGTGGTGAAGCTTCGTGGTGTTGTTGGGAGCCTCCGATTAAGTTGTGGAGATTGCCCCAACCTTGTTTGTAAAGGTTCGGTCGCCGCCTTCAAGGGCACCAATAGTGGAATCACGGCATCTCGCATTGTGTGAGGGCGTGAGGAGAATACGGTGGCCCTAGTGGCTTCTTGGGGAGCATTGTGCCTCCACACCGCTCTAACGGAGATGTACTTCCCCTCAAAAGGAAGGAACTTCGGTAACACATCCTCGTCTCCACCGGCTCCACTCTTGGTTATCTCGCGCCTTTACTTTTGCAAGCTTACTTGTGTTGTTTCCCTTGCTTGCTAGTGTGCTTGTTGTTGTTGCATCATATAGGTTGTTCACCTAGTTGCATATCTAGACAACCTACTTTGATGCAAAGTTTAATTCGGTAAAGAAAAGCTAAAAATTGTTAGTTGCCTATTCACCCCCCCCCCCCTCTAGTCAACTATATCGATCCTTTCAATTGGTATCAGAGCCTCGTTTCTTTATTAAGGACATTGCCATTCGAAGAGTATGGTTGACACCGTAGACGGTGGGGAGGAGGAGCACTCCGGTGTGAATCCGATCTCGTCTACGGGTAATGGGGAAACCACGGTGTCCCGTGAGGAATTCAATGTGGCCTTGGACACATTGAAAACCTCCATGAAAACCATGGTTGAAAGCATGTTTAATAAATTCTTAGAAGGACTTAAACTACCAACCTTGCCGTTGAAAGTGGGTGATCCCGCTGACAAGATGACGGATGCTAACTCCAATAAGGGGGAAGCTAATAGTGAGAAGGGTCCTTCTACTAGTGGTAGAAATGTCACCGGCATCTTTGCCCATGTGGAACCTCCAATTTATGGAGGACCGATTCCCTCTACTCATTTAAGTCATGTCGGTCCTCCTCCTAAGATTGTGAAAAATGAGGATTTTGATTCTTGGGTGTATCGCTTCAAGCGTCATTTAAATCATGTGAATACTAATCTTTGGAGAATCATTGAAGAAGGTTTCTATCCACATGACCGAAGCAACTTCACTCCAAGAGAAGTGGTGGATAATCAATTCAATGAGAGCGCTCTCTTCATCATCCAAGATGCAATCCTTCCCGAAGATCTCCCTCATCTTCGACCTCATGCCATGGCCAAAGACGCATGGCAATGCGTTGTGTCTCTCTATCAAGGAAGTGCTAGCATTCAACGCTCCAACTATGAAGTGGTGCAAGATGAAGCCGATGAGTTTGCAATGAAAGAAGATGAAGAACCTCGTGAGCTCTTTCAAAGAGTGACCAAACTTGCGGTCTCACTCCGAGATCATGGGAGCAATGACACGGATGACAATTGGATCAAGCGCAAGTTCCTCAAGGCCATGATGCCCTACAACAAGGCCATGTCCTCCATCATTCGTCAAAGACCGGACTTCCACTCCATGACCTCAAGTGAAGTGTTGGATGAGTTTGTTGCAATGAGCATCTTGGACAAGACCGCCGACAATGCGGTGCTCCGTTCTCAAAGGGCAAAGAAGCCCAACCTTGCCTTGAAGGCCAAAGTTAGTATGGAAGAAGAGGAAGAAGAGGAAGATGAGGAGAGCAACCCCGAAGACACGAAATATGATTATCATGAGCACATGGCTCTTGCTTCAAGACAATTTTGGAGCAAGAAGAATACAAGACCCAACTTCAACAAGAACAACTCAAGTGGCTTCAAGGGCAAGCAACGAGTTAGAACTTTCTTCAACTGTGGCAATGTGAGCCATTTCGTTGCGGACTGTCCTTACGAGAAGTGGGAAGACAATGGTGGCAAGTTCATCCAAAAAGACAAAGCCAAGTCGTTCCCCAACAAGAACAACTTAAACAAGAAGACTCCTACTCGTGGGTTGGTGGTTCAAGAAGAATACCATGAGGATGACGATGATGATGAAAATGGAGAAGCAATGGCCATGGCCTCCGTTGCCATTGCTACCACTCCCCGGGTGTCTCTCTTTGATTCACCCAACGAGAACATCACCGCCAAATGCCTCATGGCTAAAGCCTCTAACAAGGTAACCCCCAACATCAAAACCACCATCATTACTAATCCCTCTTTGGAGGGTTGCATTGATGAACATGATGGGTCAAATGAGTAAGTGAATGAATTTGAGTCATTTATGAGTAAGCTCAAGGGCAAATCCAAGAAGCACTTTGTTGCTCTCTTGGAACAACTTGGTGAAGCCAATGACATGATCAAGGCTCACGAAGAAACCATCTCTAAGATGGAAGGTCATAGTCGTGACTATGCCGATATATATCGGATCTCTCTAATGCTCTTTAGGAAGAGCTTGGGCATCGTTTGACTCTTGAGGAGTCATACAACGATGACCATGCTAAATTAAAGAAAGATCTTGATCATGCTCTTGTTGTGTCTCGTGTGCTAACTTCCGAGAAGGCTAAACTTGGGGTTGATCATGCTAGACTCAAGGAGGATTTTGATGTACTTGACAAGGCCCACAAGGTCTTGAAGGGTGCTCATGCTAACCTCAAGGAGTCTCATGCTCAACTCCAAGTTAAGCTAACCAAGGAAAAGGCCACGTTCCCTCATATGGTATTAATTGATAATGCATATGCTACTAACCCGTGTTGTGAGCATGTGCATCTTGTGGAGGAGAATGCCAAGTTAAAGGATCAACTTGAGAAAGGCCTTGTGACATGCATTCAAGGTGAGAAGAACCTCAACGACCTTTTGAGCAATTGAAAGGAAATTGTGGCCAAGAAGGGAATTGGGTTTGCACCTAAGTCCAAGAATAAGAAGAAGAACAACAAGACCAAACGACCTCCTCCTCTCAAGCAAACTTTTGTGAAAAAGGGAGAGGGTGCTCATAAGAAGAAGAAGGAAAATGTGAAGGGCATTGATGTTAACAAGGGTAAAACCATCTCCTCCAACAAAGCCAGCGACTTTAACCCGTCATATGTGTTGTGCCATGCTAGTGATGGACATGTTTATGCCAAATTTGTTGGTTCTCCTTATGAGTACATTGAGTAGTCTATTTGGGTTCCTAAGACCCTTGTTACTAACATCAAAGGACCCATTACTAAATGGGTACCTAAAACCAAGCATTGATCTCTCGTAGGTGTTTGCTTCTGGTGGGGGATCATGGTTGCTCGATAATGGAGCAACAAATCATATGACCGGGAGCAAGGACTTGGTGGTGGACGTGCAAAAGATTCCATCTATGCCCACCAATGTCGAGTGGGGTGATGCTTCACATTCTAAGGTATTGGGTCTTGGCAAGGTTGTCATTTCTCATGATCTAACGATCGAGAAAGTCATGCTTCTTGAGTCCCTTGCATACAATTTACTTTCCATTAGTCAACTTGCACTCATGGGCATTGCCACTTTCTTTGACATTGATACCGTGGCCCTCTTGTGGAGCAAGACTCTTAAAGCAGCCTTTGTTGGGCATGTCGAGAACGGTCTCTATGTGATAAACTTTTCGGAGCGACTCACTAAGACCGCGACATGCCTAATGGCTAAAGTTGACGTGGGATGGCTTTGGCATCGCCGTTTAGCCCACGTCAATATGAGATCTTTGCAAAGTCTTCTCAAGGGGGACCATGTCCGTGGACTAACAAATGTTAGTTTTGCCAAAGATCATGCTTGCAGTGCTTGTATTGAAGGAAAGCTTCATGAGAAGGCTCACCCTCCCACGACCATCATCTACTCGAAGAGACCCTTGGAGCTCCTTCACATGGATCTCTTTGGGCCCCCATAATTTGATAGTCTTGGAGGTAGAAAGTATTGCTTGGTGATTGTGGATGATTATTCAAGATACACTTGGGTATACTTCTTCAAGAGGAAGAGTGAGACTCAACAAACCGTCATCGACTTTGCAAATGAAGCTCAACATCAACATGATGCAAAGATCTTGACAATAAGAAGTGACAACGGCACCGAGTTCAAGAACTACACCTTGGACGAGTTTCTTAGTGATGAGGGGATCAAGCATCAATATGCTGCACCATATACCCCTCAACAAAATGGTGTAGCAGAGAGGAAGAACCGGACGCACCATGATGGCAGAGTTCAAGTCTCCATACAACTTTTGGGCCGAAGCCATCAACACAGCGTGTCATGCATCCAATCGGCTCTATCTCCGCAAAGGCTTGAACAAGACTCCTTACGAGATACTCACCGGCAACAAGCCCAATCTCAAGTATTTCCGGGTGTTCGGGTGTAAGTGTTTCATTCTCAAGAAAGGTGTACGTTTGTCTAAATTTGAGGCTAGAGCTTATGAGGGCATATTTGTTGGTTATGCTACAAACTCTCATGCTTACCGTGTTCTCAACAAGTCCACCGGACTCATTGAGGAGACGTGTAACGTGGAGTTTGACGAAAGTAACGGCTCCCAAGTGGAGCAAAGTGGCACTTATGATGTAGGTGATGAAATTCCTCCCCAAGCCATAAGAAGAATGGGTATTGGTCATATTCTACCCATTGAGGAACCCCTTGTGGACGAAGGAGAAGGACAATTCTCCACTCAAGTGGAGCCATCACCTTCCCAAGACCCACACGCTTCCGAAGAACAAAGTGAAGACCCTCAACCTCGTGAACAAGACCAAGGGCAAGATCAATCTCAAGATGGTGGTGAACCTCCAAATGATGCCAAAGGTTAAGTTCCCCCTTACCGAGTTGTTACAAGAACGTGGATTTGAGGTGGGGCAAATTGATCCCACTCTTTTTACTAAGAAGGTCAAAGGTGAGTTGTTTGTATGCCAACTATATGTTGATGATATTATCTTTGGTTCCCCTAACAAATCTTTCAATGAGGAATTTGCCGCTTTCATGACCTCCAAGTTCCAGATGTCTTCGATGGGAGAGTTGAAGTTCTTCCTTGGTTTTGATATCAAACAAATAAGAGAAGGTACCTTCATCAACCAAGCCAAATATACTCAAGACATGCTAAAAAGATTCAAGCTAAGTGATGTCAAGCCGGCTTCTACTCCAATGCCTACCAAGTGCCAACTTGACATTGATCCCAATGGTAAAGCAGTGGATCAAAAGGTATATCGCTCCATGATTGGCTCCTTGCTTTACCTTTGTGCATCTAGACCGGATATCATGTTGAGTGTGGGAATGTGTGCACGGTTTCAACCCGCACCAAAGGAAAGCCACTATGTGGCGGTTAAGCGAATCTTTTGATATTTGGCTCATACCCCAAACTTTGGCTTATGGTACCCAAGAGGGGCAAACTTCAAGCTTGAAGGATATACGAATTCTGATTGGGCGGGAGACAAAGTGGATAGTAAGTCCACTTCTGGAGGGTGTCACTTTCTTGGTTACTCTTTGGTGAGTTGGTCTTCCAAGAAGCAAAGTTGTGTGTCTCTCTCGTCCACCGAAGCAGAGTATGTGGCGGCCGGTAGTTGTTGTGCACAACTCTTATGGATGAGGCAAACTTTAAAGGAGTACTGTGTCATTTGTGACAAAGTGCCTCTTTGGTGTGATAATGAAAGTGCCATCAAGATTTCTCTCAACCCGGTGCAACACTTCAAGACGAAGCATATTGAGATTCGGTATCACTTCATCCGGGATCACATTAGACGAGGGGAGATCGAGCTCAAGTATGTCAACACTCATGATAACCTTGCAGATATTTTCACGAAGCCCTTGGATGAAGCAAGATTTCACGAGTTAAGGCATGAGCTAAATATCACTGATTCGAGCAATGTGACTTGAACCCTTGCACCTCCCACCACACTCAACTTGTTGTCTAGTTTAGGTGTAGGCATGGACATAGGGGGAGTGTTGTTCTCTCAATGAACTCTCCATCCCCCCATTATGCATAAATCGATCAACTCTTTCACATTAGCCATTCTTGATGGTACATGTGCTTCAAAGACGAGCTTTGGTCATGGGCCCAAGGATAATTCTTCGCGGTGCCATACCAATCAACTCAAACATAGGTGGCTCCGGCCACCGCCCCTCCTTGGAGAGGTTGTGTCTCAGTTTGGTCTTTGTTGCCTCTGGTTTGGTTGCCGTGTTTCGCTTGATAGCTCGTTGGTGTGTGTGTGTTCTCTTGAAGGTTCCAAGTCATTTTTCTCCCTGGCTTGAAACTGCATTTTCTGGGATTCACGGTACTACCATGGTCAGCCACGGTACTACCGCAGGACAAGGTACTACCGCAACCAGCACGACAGTAATTTTTTACTGCCGCTGGTGGAGCAGTACTACCGCCTTCTGCGCGGTACTTCCACTCGGGTGGTACTACCGCAATGAGCCGCGGTACTACCGTGACGTAGCGAGCGCGTGGGGGTTATGAGCGGGCAGGGGGAGTTCCAACTCCCCATACCCATTCACCCCTTCTCCTCACGCTGTCTCTCTCTCTCTCCTGCCCACGAACGGCGCCGGAGACCCTCCCCGGATCTCCTTCTCTGGCTGCTCTCCTCGGATTCCGACCGGTGGGATCGTTTCCCACCACTTTGTCTTTCCATGGACCAAGGTCTTTCCCCAAATCCTTCTCTCCTTGGTTTGTTCTTTTTGCTTCTAGGTTTTTGGGGAAATGCTAGTTGTTCTTGAGATTTTAGGCCAAATCTTTGCAAGAGTAGGATGGAGGAGAGTAGTAATGCATAGAGTTTTTACATTATATATTGTCCCGTGGTAGATTTGATCAGCCGTAGTACCGCTTTGTCGTCACGCTAGTTCTCAGATTCATCTGTTGCTTCAGATCTGAATATGCGCGGTACTACCGCACCTCCGGCGCGGTACTACCGCTCTCGCGGTACTACCGTACCTTCGGCGCGGTACTACCGCACCCGCGGTACTACCGTGATTTGGCGCGGCACTAATTTTTTAGTTCCACGCGACCAAGCCGTACTACCGCTGATGTCAAATCTCTCGTGTGGCAATATGTATGTGCAAATTCTACCTGTTTCATTATTTGCTGCGTTCTTTGCTCTGATCCTCCTCGCGTTTCTTGCGTGTCTGTTTTGTGGTGTGTGTGGCTCAGGTGCTCATGCTCGTCGCTCCAACCCAAGTCGTGACACGGGTTCCAAGCGCCTTCGCAATCAAGACGAAGCTCCTGAGGGCTCCAGTGCCCCCCAACGTCGGACCAAGACCACCGCCCACAACGACAAGGAACCTGCCATTAGTATGGATGAGATGCCGCTTGCTGAGTTCGTCGCTCGTAGGAAGATCAATCCCTATGTGAATCCTCGTGCCAACCTTCGAGGAAATGAGTTGTTCTAGACCAAGTAGCAGAACCTCATCTATTTGGATGTGATCAAGGCCAAGAGGAATATCTATGTGGATGTGCATTGGATCGACATGCATCATATGAGGGAAGAGAAGCACCGGGCATACTTTGGTGAGGCTCTGGATCTAGTTGAGCAGTCTGGCATTGAGCATATCATCTCTTTTCACAAAGACTATGATCCGGAGATTGTGGCTCAGTTCTTCGCCTCGGTGTACTTCCATCCTAATGAGGACAGGACAATGACTTGGATGTCCAATGGTCGACGGCTGACAGCCACCTGGAAGGAGTTCATCACCTTGCTTGGTGTTTCAGATGAGGAGCTCGCCACTCCCCAAGGTGTTCGTCCTCATGCCAACTCTGAGTCTGCCAACAAGAACAAGCTTCAGCCCTTCCTTGTTGAAAAGAAGCTCTCTAGTGGCAAGTCTTTGTGGGTGCTCAACTCATTTCTTGACATCATGTACCGGATCTTCCGCAACTCTCTCTCCCCGCGCATTGGGGATAAGGACAAGGTACACGCCTATCTTGTGGACATGTTGCTCCTATGTGAAGAAGCACGCAAATCTCAGACGCTACCTCTGGATATCTCACACATCATGTGGTGTGAGCTTCGGTTTGCCGTCTTCAACCGCAAGGTTCCCATATATGGACCGTATATGTTTCAGCTGATCTCTGCAACTTGGGAGAAGACCTACCCTCAGGATGACTTTGAGGCCCCTGATTGGATTAGAGATGATTCCATCCGGCTCCGGGTCAAGCCTTAGTGGGCTAACACCACTTCTCGTGCTGAGGCTGCCGCCGCCATGGATGTGGATGCAGATGAGGGTGAGGAGGAGCCAACAGATGAGGACAGCTCTGAGGGGTACACCCCTCCCTCATCTGAGCCATCTTGGGCTAAGAGGCTCAAGAACAAGATGAAGACCTTGTTCTGCATGCAGGCCAAGGGTCAGTACAGGTCTCATGTTGCCTCCAAGGAGAGTCGCCGTCGAGACAAGAAGATCATGAAGCTGTATGGAGAGGACGTGTCTGGCAGTTCTGAGGATCGCATCACTCTAGAGGCTGAGTGGATGGTGAAGCTAGGCTACAAGTGGACTGATTCTGAGGAAGACGTCGAGGAGACCATTCCTGCTGCCGAGTCTGACGAGGACCGTGCGTCTGATCACTCTGCTTGAGCCACCACGTGTGTGTAGGTGTCCTCTCTGCCTTTTTGGCGTCTCGATGCCAAAGGGGGAGAGAGTGTAGGGATTTGCGAGAGTCTTGTGTTTGCTTTGCTCGTGTTTGTTCCGTTGAACCTCGTGTTTGTTCCATTGAACCTTGCTTTGCTTTGGTTTAGTCTGTTCGTGAGACTTGGTCTATCAATCATATGGTGTAAGACATATGCTCTCTATCGTACTATATTACCTATGCTACTTATGTCTTGCTCATTTTTACTGTCTTGATACGCCTTGTCTCTAAAATATAGGGGGAGTAGTGATCCTAGTGTTCGTGTCGTGCAGTCCAAAGCACTTTAATCTCTGGCACGAATCTAGGGGGAGCTCGTCTATATTTTAGAGGTGTGGGGTTTGCTTGTGCTACATTCTTTCCCTTCGTGCAAATCCCGTATTGTCATCAATCCACCAAAAAGGGGGAGATTGTAAGGGCATGTTTATCCCTAAGGTGTTTTGGTGATTGATGACAATGCTTTTGTGGAGTAATCGTGTGCCTTGAGTTTTTCAGTTGCTTTGTCGTTAGGCACAAGACGGTTTGGTACCCCTCGAAGACTATTGAAGATGGTGGTGTTATACGTCTCCTTTGGTGGATTTGAGTCGTAGGATAGCCGTTTTATTAAGAGGGGGTCCGCTATGGAAAGGTTTGGGAGGAATCATCACGTACACGCTTCTTCCTTTACCCCGCCTTTCCCTTTGCGCTTTGGAGCTTCCTTCGTTATCTTCTCGTTTGTGCAAAAAGGAGGATTCCTTTAGTGTTACCAGTTGAGGGCTGCGGTACTACTGCTTTCAGGAGTGGTAGTACTGCAGGACCCCGCGTTAGTACCGCAAGCCCTTGCGGTAGTACCGTAAGCGTCCACGGTAGTACCGCTCCTATGGAGCGGTAGTACCGTGGCCTCTGGCCAGGCTCAGCCCCTCTTGCGGCTGTCGAGGCGGATGTAATTTTTTACATCCGCGCCCTACGCGGTAGTACCGCCCCAGGTGCGCGGTAGTACCGTGAGTCCTGATCCGGCTTAGTAGCACGAGCGGAAGTAGGGGTAGATGTAATTTTTTACATCTGCTCCCTGCGCGGTAGTACCGCAAGTCTGGCACGGTAGTACCGTGTCGGGTTTTTGCACCGTTCGATTTTCAGCGGAAGTAGACACGGATGTATTTTTATTCATCCGTGCCCTTCCCCGTCTAGACCATCCTGGCCTTGCGGTAGTACCGCAAGGGGGAGCGGTAGTACTGCGTCAGCGGCAGTACCGCTTTCAGCCTTGGCGGCTCTGGCCTGGTCTAGCCCCTGCCGCTGCAGCGGTAGTACCATGACCCATCACGGTAGTACTGTGAGCCCCTGCGGTAGTACCGCCTGTCTGGTGCGGTAGTACTGCGAGTCGCGGGCTGAATAAGTGGATAACGGTTGGATTTGTCCCCCCACTATAAAAGGGGGTCTTCTTCTCCAAGAAGACTTACCTCTTCCATCCCTAAGCTTCATTGTTGCTCCAAACTCCATTTTCGCCCGATCTCTCTCCCTAGCCAATCAAACTTGTTGATTTGCTCGGGATTGGTTGAGAAGGCCCCGATCTACACTTCCACCAAGAGAAATTTGATTCCCCCCACTTATCCCTAGCGGATCTTGTTACTCTTGGGTGCTTGAGCACCCTAGACGGTTGAGGTTACCTCGGAGCCATAGTCCATTGTGGTGAAGCTTCGTGGTGTTGTTGGGAGCCTCCGATTAAGTTGTGGAGATTGCCCCAACCTTGTTTGTAAAGGTTCGGTCGCCGCCTTCAAGGGCACCAATAGTGGAATCACGACATCTCGCATTGTATGAGGGCGCGAGGAGAATACGGTGGCCCTAGTGGCTTCTTGGGGAGCATTATGCCTCCACACCGCTCTAACGGAGACGTACTTCCCCTCAAAAGGAAGGAACTTCGGTAACACATCCTCGTCTCCACCGGCTCCACTCTTGGTTATCTCGCGCCTTTACTTTTGCAAGCTTACTTGTGTTGTTTCCCTTGCTTGCTAGTGTGCTTGTTGTTGTTGCATCATATAGGTTGTTCACCTAGTTGCATATCTAGACAACCTACTTTGATGCAAAGTTTAATTTGGTAAAGAAAAGCTAAAAATTGTTAGTTGCCTATTCACCCCCCCCCCCCCTCTAGTCAACTATATCGATCCTTTCAAGGGGGAGCTCGGGAATGGCGCTAGTCGTATGGGAGCTTGAACCCAGGCAACAGGTGTTGGGGTCGCGGGGAAGCTTGAATTTATTCGGTGACGATTGGGGGATCGGTGGAGGAGGGGGATGCTAGGTTAGGGGTCGCCAGAGCCAGGCCAATCGGGCAGCGTGCGGGCAAGCACACCATATTGTGGGAGGGGGTTCTTCTCCCTACTTTTACTGAGAAATGCTCTTGTAGCAAAATTTCAGCTAGAAGGGTACGTTTTGGAAATGAAAAGCTATTTCTGTTAGAGCGCTATAAAGGTTCAGGTAGAGGGGAAGGGATAGGTGCACGTTAATTTCCTAGAACAAGTTTTACTTAGGATTTTATATGGGAAGTGCTAGAGATAATGTAACAAGTATTCTTGCACTTGGTGTGTGTGTGTGACCTGGCGTAGGGTGCTGAACAATTTGGTACTTGGTGCATGCATTGTGCCTGTATTCTTATCAGATACAGTACTATATATATTGCTTATGGACTTTCATAAGTACCAAACATTCGGATTTTAGCAATAGGCAAGAATGATCCTTACATCACTCTAATTATATACATGCATACATCAGAATGACTAATTTTTCTTTCACGTGCACTCCCCCTCTAATTACATACATATATGCACTAAATGACAAAAAGATGATGTCATCCTAGATTTTTTTTTCCAAACTTCAAAATGTTTTGTAGCTCAAACCGTCGCTCCAATTGAAAAACCGTCTTCATAAAAAAAATCGTCTCGACGAGATCTTCAAAACTAGATCCCATGTTGATATGTTCTGACGACTTTTTTCGGACCAAAAGTTACCACATCTGGGCTACGTAAGTTATCACGTCTGTCATACATAAGTTACCGTGTCATTTACACAAAAGTTTCCGGGGTATGTTTTCAACTAACTTTTATCCCAGAGTCAAAAAATTATTATGATGTTTGTTGTGAGTTATTGGCTTTGTTGCGTATATCACCATGTTGCACAAATGTTAACGGGATATGTTTTCAACAATTTTCATTCCCTTGGTCAAAAAATTACCGTGATATTTGTATACGAGTTATCAGCTCTCACGTGCGCGTATTATCATGTTGTTTACACATGAGTTGTTGGGAGGTATTTTTTAACAACATTTTTCCCTCGTCAAAAAGTTACCACGTCTGGATTAAGTAAGCTATCAGCTTTGTTGTATGTATATTACTATGTTATTTACACACAAGCTATCAAGGTACATTTTCAACAAACTTTTATCCTGGTGTCAAAAGTTAATGTGGAGTTTGTAGTAAGTTATCAACTTTATTGGGTGTATAATACCGTGTTATTTGCATACAAAGTATCGAAAATATATTTTTCAACAACCCCCCACCCCCACCCAGCCCGCGGTTCACCTAAGTATCAGGTATGCAGTGCTCCTATTACCATGATATTCATGCAAACATTATCAAGGTTATATTTTCAACAATTTTTCCTCGGGATCTAAGTTATCATGGTGTTTGTACCTAAGTTATCATGTATATGATGCGTTATTACCATGATGTTTATACAAAATTTACCCGGGTACATTTTTGACAACTTTTTTCCTTTAGGTCAAAGTTGTTGTGGTGTTTGTGCCAAGTTATTAGTGGTGTCATGCAGAGAATACCGTGTTGTTTACACATAAATCACTGGGAGATGCTTCAATAATTTTTTCACGGTCGAAATTACCATGGCATTTATACGTAAGTTATCAGGTCCCGGTGCACAAATTACCATGCCACTTGCACATAAGTTACCAGGATATATTTTCAACAACATTTTTATGGATCAAAACTTATCGCAGTGTTTGTAGGTAAGTTACGTAGTGTAAGGTGCGTATATTAGCATGCTTTTTACATAGAAATTACAGGGGTATGTTTCAATAATTTTTTCTTCTCTGGGTCAAAGTTATCATGATGTTTGCAGATAAGTTATTAGGTCTGTGGTGCCTAAATTACCATGATATTTATACAAAACTTACCAGGGGTATATTTCAATAACTTATTTTGTCAAAAGATCATGTAGATACTACTACCACATTTAAGCTTAATCGTAGTATATGTAAGTTCTGACGTTAAATGCGGTATATCCTCAATCTAGTCCTTACTATTGACGTTGTGAGTTAGACACTCGTCTTTATCAATTTGTAAGAAATTTTTTGGCCAAAAATAAAAGCAATAGAACAGTACTAGTGTCACGCCCAATATGCGACCCTATCCAAAAGGAACTCGAAGGTCCCACCAAGGATAGACCCGCATATTGAAACGCTTTTGCAAGGTGGATATCATTACATCAACATTACATAAAAGATGTGGATACATACATAAGGCATACAATGCCACACGAATACAACATCACAATACATCAGAGCATCATCCGACTACGGATGAAACACAAACAGAAACTCAAACAACATCCACCCTGCTAACCCAGGCTGCCGACCTGGAACCTAACCCCTGATCGAAGAAGAAGCAGAAGAAGAACTCAACGCAAGCAAGCATCGCTCTCGCGTCATGATCATTGAATAACCTGTACCTGCAACTGTTGTCGTAGTAATCTGTGAGCCACGAGGACTCAGCAATCCCATTACCATGGGTATCAAGACTAGCAAAGCTTAAAGGGAAATGAAGGGGTAAAGTGGTGAGGTTGCAGCAGCGACTAAGCATGATACGGTGGCTAACATACGCAAATAAGAGCGAGAAGAGAGCAACAGGAACGGTCGTCAACTAGTAATGATCAAGAAGTGATCCTGAACTCCTACTTACGTCAAACATAACCCAGAAACCGTGTTCACTTCCCGGACTCCGCCGAAAAGAGACCATCACGGCTACACACGCGGTTGATGCGTTTTAATTCGGATCTGGTGTCAAGTTGTCTACAACCGGACATTAACAAATTCCCATCTGCCTATAATCGCAGGCACGGCTTTCGAAAGATTATACCCTGCAGGGGTGTCCCAACTTAGCCCATGACAAGCTCTCGCGATCAACGAAGGAATAGACCTTCTCCCAGGAAGACCCGATCAGACTCGGAATCCCGGTTTACAAGACATTTCGACAATGGTAAAACAAGACTAGCAAAGCCTCCCGCTGTGCCGACAAATCCCGATAGGAGCTGCACATATCTCGTTCTCAGGGCACACCGGATGAGCCAGACGTCGGGTTGGCATAGACCCTGATTGCCCAGGGGGCGCCGGACATCACTCGGTTCGGACCAACACTTAGACAAGCACTGTCCCGGGGGGCTAAAATAAAGATGACCCTCGGATTGGCCGACCCAAGGGAAAGGGATAGGTGGTGGTGAGGCAAATGGTAAAACCAAGGTTGGGCCTTGCTGGAGGAGTTTTATTCAAAGCGAACTGTCAAGGGGGTCCCATAAATCACCCGACCGCGTAAGGAACGCAAATCCGGGAACATAACACCGATATGACAGAAACTAGGGCGGCAAGAGTGGAACAAAACACCAGGCAAAAGGCCGAGTCTTCCACCCTTTACCAAATATATAGATGCATTAATAATATAAGAGATATTGTGATATCCCAACCAAAATCATGTCCACCATGGAGAAATCTTCAACTTCACCTGCAACTAGCAACGCTATAAGAGGGGCTGAGCAAAGCGGTAACAAAGCCAAACAGTGGTTTGCATAGGAAAGGTGTCAAAGGTTAGAGGTTCATGGCAATATGGGATGGCTTGATGAGCAAAAGATAGGTAACGCAGCATAGCGATAGAACGAAGAAACTAGCATAGCAATGATAGTAGTGAGATCCAGGGTAGCGGTCATCTTGCCTGAAATCCCGCAAGGAAGAAGAACGAGTCCATGAAGAAGACGAACGGATGAAGCCGAACCAAGCGTAGACGAACGAATCCTCACGATCGCAACGAAACAGGAACTAACAAGAAGAAGCACACAACATGGTAAACACACCACACATGAACAAGACATGATGCACAACAAACATGATGCATGACAAAGCTACATGAAGCTACTCATGGCAAGAGATGATGCAAACAAGAGCAACACATCAAGGCAAGTTTAAATGAGGCCGGGAACAACATATAACAATTCCGGTAAGTCCTCATATGCATATTTTGAAATTGGTTCAGATCTGAATAAACCTTATGTTCAAGTAGTTAAACAGCAAGTTAAGATGCACAAAGATGATCTACACGAGATTCTAGTCAAGTTACATATAAAGTTCATTTAGTTCGGAGCTACGGCCTAGAAGATATGAGCAAAACAAGTTAAACATGGCATTGATGCAAAATGCATACAAACATCAAGAAAACACCTCAAAATAAGGATGCAACATGATAATATGAAGCTACATGCAATTCTAAGCAAGTTTCATATAGAGCACACTCAAAACGGAGCAACGGTTCAACACACACATGTTATACAAGTTTAAAGGACAAGCTGTCCAAAACAGCAACTAGGCATATTGCAAGCATCAAAACAACATGCTACAGCACCCCAACATGAAAACAAAAGGCATGGACATGATGTACAGGTAGAGCGTAACAAAACATGAACACTGAGCTATCTCCAGAAATCACTAAAACATGCTCAAACACACATGATAAGATTGCAAGTTATAACAATTTCAGACTTTGCAGAAAATATCATCACGATGCAATGTTTAGAGCTATCAAACAACATGTTACAGGAACTTATCATGGCAAACAGAGGCATGGCATGAATCTACTCATTGTATAGATCAAAAGTCCCTTACTGACCATAAGCCAAAAAAGATCAGAAAATATGATGACACCCACATAAACATAGCAAGTTATTAAACAGATTCAAACATGGCAGAAATATAATTATGAAGGCATGTAAATGAGCTTGTGCAACTCACTACAGAGCAATACATGGCATGAAAAGGCACCCAACAGTGAGAAGGCATGTTTGTGAAGCTAAGCATGGCAAGAGCAAGGCCATAGGGTGCATGAATCACTAGGAAAACACATGGTAACAACTGAACTTAATGTAAACAGGCTGACAGCAACATTTTCAAGCAACTTTGGAGCAAGATATGAACAAGCTACAGCAACCTATAATTGTAACCAGGGGCATGGATGGATATAGAATGACATGTAGATCAAAACATGTTTATAGAACATCTCTAGATTATGTATAGAATGATTAGTAGCAACATGTTTATATAGCATCACGAAATAACAGATTCAGCCTAGCAAAACAGCAACATCATGAACACTACTTAACAAGCTCGATTCACTCACCACAAGTCATTGCATGACAAGATAAGCATAGCATCATCAAGAAGACATGTTTGTTAAACAAACGAAGTCAAGAACAAGTCCATAGCATGTAAGGATCAACTATAGCAACCTTGGCCAAATTGAATAACATGTAAACAATCTGCCAGGAAACATTTTGAAGCAAAAGTAGAGCACGAAAATGACATGCTAGACTACTCCATAATTGCAACCAAGGGTACGAATGGATAGAAAATAACCTATTGTTCAAAACACCCTTACTGAAGTATCTCAAAATATGCATGGATCTCTCTGTAGCATCAAGTTTACATGGGATCAAAATAACAGCAGAACAAGGACTGAAACAGTAACATCACGATGCCTACTTTGCATGCTTGTGCTAGTCACCACATTGATCACAAAAATACATGGTAAGCACCTCTATAAAGAAGACATGGCATAGTTCAAAACACATGAAGACATCAACCTCATAGGATGCACACATCAATCATGGCAAAAATGACAAAAGAGCTCGTTCTGATAACAGACAGCAGAAAACATCATGAAGCACTCTTACAACGATGATTCAGGCATCAAGATGACCCTAAATGAATATGATGCAATGGAATTAAATGATGTACTCGTCGAGACGAACAATTTAACATATTACACGCACGAAACGGAGCTACGAATGCAGAGTTATAGCACGTCAAACAGGGCATGAAAATTACACAGATTCGGGACTTAGGCGTTTCGGGGGTCGACCTTCGGATCTCAGATCCGGGCGCGGATTACGAGGTTCGCCGGAGTGGACGTGGTGGTGGCCGGAGCAGGTCGGGGACGAGGCGAGGAGGCCAGGAGGAGGCGGATCTGGCCGGAGGGAGGCCGAGGCGGCGGGGTCCGGCCGGAGGCGGAAGCCGGTGAGGGGCGGAGGCGAGCGGACGCCATGGCCGCGGCGGAGCTCCGGCGAGAAGCTCCCGGGCGGCGCGGAGGTGATGGGCCACGGCGGGGCGGCGCAGAGGCGACGGCCGGGGAGGCGCGGCCGGGCGCGGAGGGGCGTCGGCGCGGGGCAGCACGGCGGCAGCGCTGGAGATCGGCGCCGGGGCCGGACGGCTGCGCGGAAGGCCGGGCGGACGGGCCGGCGGCGGCGGCGCGCGGGCCCGTGGGCCGGATCTGGGCCGCGCGGGCCCTGGCGGCGGAGGAGAGAGAAGGGGCCGGCGCGGGGGCGACGTGGCGAGCCGCGATTCATCCGACGCGGCGGCTGGACGTGTCCGGCGGCGGAGTGGACATGTCCGGCGCGTGGAGGTGGAAAAGGCTAGGGTTCATCCGCGAATTCGGGGAAGGGGGACTAATATATAGGTAGAGGGAGCTAGGAGTGTCCAAATGAGGAGCGGTTTTCGGCCACGCGGTCGTGATTGAACGACTGAGAGCATGGAGGGGAGTTAGATGGGTTTTGGGCCACTTTGGAAGGGGTGTTGGGCTGCAACAAAAGAGGGCTTCTGCGGTTACCCGATTAACCGTTGGAGTATCAAACGACCTCCAAATGGCACGAAACTTGACAGGCGGTCTACCGGTGGTATACCAAGGCCACTTGACAAACCCCGAGCCATTTCGAGAAAGTTTAATACCCACTCACAACAGGAGACGAAAAGGGGAACGCCGGAGGGCATAGGAGCGCCGGATTGCAAAACGGACAACGGGGAAAATGCTCGGATGCATGAAACGAACACGTATGTAAAATGAAATGCACATGATGACATGGTAAAATGCAACACGCAAGCAAATGACATGACAACAACGACGAATAACTGGCAGACACCTGGCGCATCGGATCCGGGGCGTTACAACTAGTGTTCTGATCTGAATAGATAATGACAACTAAAAGTTTGTGCGACAGAAAAGATAGACAAAGAATCTAGAGAGAGTAAATTGGGCAACGCTCCTAAAAATAATCCTGGTAAAAAAATACACTAATTCAATAGTAAAAAAAAGAGTCAAATGGCTTAGTTTGCTTTTGGTTTATAGCAAGTATAGTTTGCGAAGCAGAGACCATAGTTCGAACCCAAGATAGGAACTATTTTTCTCCCTCCCGCAAGAATTGAATTCAAGTGGTACTATTTTTTCTGAAAAAATTCAAGTGTTACTATAATTTTACACAAAATTCGAGTGTTACCAGCACCTAACAGAAAAGAAACAAATTGACGGCTGCATCATAATGAGTGGCCTACTCGCTACACTAAACTATCTAAAGTAACTAGCCTCCATCTAACCACAACACAAGGTTGGTCCGGGTGGTTACAAAGGATGGCGAAAATCATGTACTCTCTCCGTCCGAAAAACTTGTCCCAAACTTATCCCTCAAATGGATGTATCTAGCACTAACTTGGTGCTAGATACATCCACTTGAGGGACAAGCTTTTCCGGACGGAGGAATACGAGTCTTCGGGTGCAGAGTTCGACTCCTGCTGTCACTCTTTTTTCGGAAAAATGGAAACCAACAAACGCCACTGCTTTTTAAAAGTGCGTTGACGGAGGAACGTTTGGAAACTACAATTGTCGTTTGAACATACCTTGATTCAGAACAGCTAGGGCGAGCCCCTCTTCAGATACCCTTCCACCAAGTTGTTGGTAGAACGAGAGAAGAACCTCATGCAGATAGGCGGCAAAATCCCTGTGAAGCTGAGAACCGACTTTACGACGAGCCATATTACGTCGCCGCACATCAGACCAGACGCGACAGTCGGCCCAAGCTCCTTGGCGGTGGCGCCGTGCACGCATTCCCACACGAACAGGATGAGTCTGCCCACGCACATGTCGATGGCCATCGGCAAAGGCACAACCCTGGCCACCCTTGGCCCTGCAAGATCTCTCACCAAGTTGATCAACATGGCAACCATGAAGAGCAGAACAAAGAGCAATATGCACTGCTTGGGCAGCGACTCGATTCCCTGCACACTCAGGTTGGCTACGTTGCGGTACAAGAGACTCGGCTTCAAGGCGTACTCCGAGCTGTCCACACCAAATCCTTTGACGACCGAGTAGAAGATCCAAAATGTTCCCGACGAGACGATGCAGCCAATTAGCACGCTGAACGTCTGGTTCACTGCGATGGACCTTGGCGATGTGAGTGTCATATGAGCAACTTTCATGTTGGACATCATGGTACTTGCTGTGTTGATCACGCCCCCAATAACACCATAGGCTGCCAGGCCAGCGATGACACCGCCTGTCACGCTTGACCATGCTCCGACAGCTAGGATCGACACTTTGGCATACGTTACCCCGATGTTGAAATCGGTCAGTCCAAAACCGTAGATGGTGCAGAACGCCGCTGCTGGTGCAACTACGTAGAGCCAAGTAGTACCATGCCAATTGGGTGAAAATGTGTGGTAACACAACAGTAGATATCAGGGCCAATGCTACGTAAGCAATCAACGCCAATGGTGTGGGTATCAGGTCCTCATACTGGTGCGCACTGGCGGAGCTATGTTGAGGCCGAGGGGGCAACTCCCCCCCCCCCCCCAGTCTTGGACCAAACTCTGAAGGAATTTTTTTAGGGAGGGCTTAGATGAGATTTTTTAACAATTTACAACCCCAAACACTCATGTTTTTGCATCGCCCCCCACCCCCCCCCCCCCAGCAATTTGTACCAAGCTCCGCCACTTCTGGTGCGTCGCTGGTTGTTAAACGTCTCATCTTCTGCCTGAACGGCAGCCCATCTTCAGATACCCTTCCACCAAGTTGTTGGTAGAACGAGAGAAGAACCTCATGCAGATAGGCGGCAAAATCCCTGTGAGGCTGAGAACCGACTTTACGACGAGCCATATTGCGTCGCCGCACATCAGACCAGACGCGACAGTCGGCCCAAGATCCTTGGCGTGGCGCCGTGCACGCATTCCCATACAAACAGGATGAGTCTGCCCACGCACATGTCGATGGCCATCGGCAAAGGCACAACCCTGGCCACCCTTGGCCCTGCAAGATCTCTCACCAAGTTGATCAACATGGCAACCATGAAGAGCAGAACAAAGAGCAATATGCACTGCTTGGGCAGCGACTCGATTCCCTGCACACTCAGGTTGGCTACATTGCGGTACAAGAGACTCGGCTTCAAGGCGTACTCCGAGCTGTCCACACCAAATCCTTTGACGACCGAGTAGAAGATCCAAAATGTTCCCGGCGAGACGACGCAGCCAATTAGCACGCTGAATGTCTGGTTCACTGCGATGGACCTTGGCGATGTGAGTGTCATATGAGAAACTTTTATGTTGGACATCATGGTACTTGTTGTGTTGATCACGCCCCCAATAACACCATAGGATGCCAGGCCAGCGATGACACCGCCTGTCACGCCTGACCATGCTCCGACAGCTAGGATCGGCACTTTGGCATACATTACCCCGATGTTGAAATCGGTCAGTCCAAAACCGTAGATGGTGCAGAGCGCCGCTGCTGGTGCAACTACGTAGAGCCGAGTAGTACCATGCCAATTGGGTGAAAATGTGTGGTAGCACAACAGTAGATATCAGAGCCAATGCTACGTAAGCAATCAACGCCAATGGTGTGGGTATCAGGTCCTCATGCTGGTGCGCACTGGCGGAGCTATGTTGAGGCCGAGGGGGCAACTGCCCCCCCCCCCCCCCCCCAGCCTTGGACCAATCTTTGAAGGAAACTTTTTAGGGACGGCTTAGATGAGATTTTTTTTAGCAATTTACAACCCCAAATACTCATGTTTTTGCATCGCCCCTCCAGCAATTTGTACCAAGCTCCGCCACTGCTGGTGCGTCGCTGGTTGTTAAACGTCTCATCTTCTGCCTGAACGGCAGCCCATCTTCCGCGCACATGCAGGGCTATGGCCCGGATGAGGATGTACAGGCCGTCCCCAAGCATGAGCGCGCACGACATGGCGATATGTGGAAATTAGAGTAAGATGGATATACAGTACTACCAATTATCTTTTCTTTGAAGAAGCAAAAGCTTACTTGATAACCTCCCATGCCGTCAAGGCTATATTCCTCAGAGTCCGCAGTGTACCATTGCCCCTTCTTGTGTTCCAGGAAAGGTATGATGAATTTGGAAGAGAAGATTGCTCCGACTAGAACTGAGTAGCTTATAATCAACGGGCAAATCATGCCAATGCCGACGTACATGGTGGAGAACACGAAGGCGATGCTGCAAGAGTAACAATAGAGATTATTTGCAAAAGCCCTAACTTATTTTTGTCTCGCATCAAATTGCAAAGTTTGAAAAAAATTATAGAACAAACTGAAGGCCTATTTGCTTCATGACTAACTTCATCACAACTAAGTTTAGGCAAAGTGTGGCTAACAAGGGCTGTTTGGTTCTAGGCCTTGCATTGCCACACTTTGCCACACATTTTTGCCAAGCTTGCTTAAGGTTAGTTCAACAAAATAAGAGCCACAAGTTGGCAAACCTAAGAGAATCTTGCCATACTTTTTGTGTGTATATCATGTGGGGCCTATTGTGGATTGCCTAAGATAAGACTTGAATCAAACACTCATCTAAATTGGTCAAACTTGCACAACCTTAGGTGTGGCAACCTTTGGCAAAGTTAATCACAAACCAAACGTCTCCAAAATGGCCACCACAAGTGTGGTAAGATTTGGGAAAAAATTGAGCCTATGACATGTGAACCATGTTGCTAGAAAAGTGTGGCAAGACACAAGTGTGACAACAAACCAAACACATGACTAAGATGTTGTGATACGACTAAGGTTAGATGTGGCAACCTTAGGTTGTAAACCAAACAAACCTTAACTGCAACTATAATTCCCTAATGCAAGAAGTTTGACTAGAGACAAAACTTATAACCTTCCGTTTTGGAGATGAGGAATTAAGAATTTTACCTGTGTTTGTATGCCTGTAGGCCAAGTGTTGGGAAGTGCTCGAAGCCACACTCCTCACCTCCGGCAAAAAACCAACCAAAGGGAGGTTGTCTGCCCGGGTAGGGGTGACCGGAACCCTCCCAAGTCATCGCTCAAGAAAGCACCACAGTCACACGAGAAAGAGTTTGGACTATGACAAAGACGAGCAAGCCTTTGTTGGGGAGTGATCGGGGAAGAGTCGAGTACAAGAGGAAGGTGGAAGGAAGAAAGCGCCCGAAGCGCCAGGTGCGAAGAAAATAACCCCCAAGCAAAACTTACGACAAGAAATTTTGTGAGGCAGTAACTTGTTTCCTGCAACAGCCTTTGACATGTTAGACAAAAAGAAAGAAAAAAATATAGTGTATCCACATCACAATATTTTTTATTCCTTACACACCACGCAAGATTCGGACCGTCCGCAAAGTTAAAACCCAATGGGGTATGAAGATTGTTGATAAGATGCCCTGTTGCCGTGCCAGTTGGAAAACTCAATTTGTAATCCAATATCAGTAGCTGCAACAAGCTCGTTAGACGCAAAGACAGGTGTAGCTCTAAAACTCGCCAAATGCAAAGTAAATTACAAGGTAGTAATATTACTTGCCTTTTTGAAAGGCAGGATACAAAATGTGCCCGCGAAACTGATAGCAAATAGAAACGCAATAATCCATCCCATCGCAGGGTCCTTGTTGTTAGTCTCGTCCATGAATTTTCCTGATCGACTGCCGATCCTGTTGCTCATCGCGTACAAGTTGGTTCCAAATCCGCCTACAAATGTGGCTAACAGTTTTAATTAGTAGAGTTGATACACTGGCCGTATGTGTTAATACTAACTAGAAGACACCCTACTGTAGAGTAATTCTTGAAAGGAAAAAGATTATCACAGACACAATTTACTCGCAATTTTGAGAGCCAACTGAACTGGAAAATGTGCAGTTGGTAGTTTTATGCATTGCCAGGACCGAAAATTCAGATTTGTGTCAAACTTTTTCCTCATTTTGTAACACAACAACAAGGAGGTCTCAATAAGTATTGCCTAATCAGTTTCGGTGGTAATGCTACAATCCAAACTCGCACGAAACTGCATCTACTACACTAATAAGATGGCCAATTGCTAAGTTATTAGCAAATGGACCAGAACTTGAAGCTTGTTCTGCTTCCTACCTACTTCTGATGATAACCGGCGCAGTATATGGCCTTGGGGCATAATTGGAAGATGTTCCGGCACCGGCGGCGCACATATGCTAGTCAAATGACATTCACCATGACTGACCCTGCCAATGGTGACATGTCTTGCCTTGTCGGAGAGGTGGCCTCGACGGGCTCCTCGTTCGGAGTCGAACCTAGGCAGCCATGGTGGATGGCCTGAGGTTGCACATCACTAACTGGAACAGGAAGTCGCTCCCAAGAGTCGATCCCTATCTTCATGTGATTTCAAGATTTGCGTTCATGAGCCCATCTTGATTAATTTGATATCTGGTTCTACTGCTTTTAGGATCTCCATGATTACCCGTGCATACCTTTCCTGAATTTCTACTTGTGATGAATGTTTACTATTACCAATGCTTACTTGTAAACGCGAGTGCAACCTAACAATGGACATGAGCTGTGCACAGTAGCATAGGGGGAGCACGGCGAAGAGAACTGCATACGAGATAAACAAAGAGCTCAACCAAGACGATAGGTGGGCTGGTGACTTGGTGCCGTTGCCTTGGGGCTTGGGCAAGGTCACACGCAGATAGCGGTGTAGGAGGGATATGAGGGGTCGGCCCAGAGGGAGACAGATGCGACGGAGAGCGGAGAGGGAGGCCACGGCGGCGCCCGCGGAGCGACCCCGCTAACACTCTAAATCACGTGAAAATCAGCGGGCAGATTTAATCACGGAAAAAACCTCAAACATGCAGCCTATAGCCGTGATGGATTTCATTTTAGTAAAAGGAAGGGGCTGGTGGCGGTGAAAATAAGGTTGGACGATTCATTTCAGAAGTGAAGCCGAGCACAAGAACAAAAAAAACAGGATCTTGAATTACCAAACCAACAGAAGTTGCTGTATGTTGATTTTGTTTAGCCAATAGGCAGAGAGAAGGGGGATTCTTCGGTACGTACCTGTTAAGACAATGCTGCAGCACGCGCTGACGCAGGCTTGGATCACAGTGTTTTCCTGTCGGTTGAACGGCCGGATATCCTGAATGCCAAAAGCATTGAGAAGGTAGTTCCACGCCGTGATGCAGAGAAATGCAAGCAGAGCCGCGGCATCGTTGAGCTCCGGGAGAATCCCAGTGCTCAGGGCCAAGCGCATTGCAACCACCGTGAGGCTTCGTTTGGCGCGAGTGGATTGGAGGGGTTTCAAGAGGATTTTCCTCGCGTGGGCCAGAAACCCCCAAAAAAACCGTCGGCCCATTTGGTACAGGGGGTTTGGATGGTCGTCGGATCTTCAACGCCGCCACCACGGAGGGGAAGAGCCCCGCCGCCGCCACCGAGGGGAGGAGCCCGACGCCGCCGCCCGATTCTACCCGACGCCCCGACGCCGCCCGACGCCGGCGTTACTCCTCCAGAATGCTGGTGTTCTCCCCGGTGGTAAGTCATCGCCGCCTCTCCCCACCTCTGTCCTAACCCTACCCGGCGAGCTCGCCAAGAACGCTGTCCTCTTCTAGCCCCTCATCGACCCTAACCTTACCCGGCGAGATTGCCGTGATTTTCTGATGGTGATGGTGATGGTCTGATGGATCTTGGAGGATTGACAGTTTGTAAACTACCTTTTTCACCGTAGGTGATGATCTGATGTTGATGGTGATTGAAGTGTGGTGTAGAGCTGTTAATTAGTGATGGTGATGGTCTGATGTTGTGGTATCTGAAGTCTAAACGACATCTTTCTTGTTTGTAGCCGCTGTTTACTAATTCATGAACAAATCTACTGCCTTCCTTTCTTTGTCATTTGTGTTTGTATATACTGTATACTCTGATTTGGGTGCTTGTTCTGATTTGTATTTGTATATACTGTATACTCTGATTTAGATTTGTCCTTGCACTAGCGACTGACATAGCAAAGTGAATCGTCCCGCGCACAGGTCAACCGGGACAGAGAGATTCACTGGCTTTGCTGGTGTGCATTATGATGTTTCCGAGATGAGATCACTCGGCAAAATTTTACAAATGTGATTTTAAGGATACCTGCTACGGTGCGGTGGAATCAGTGTTTGGCAATAAAGAAACAGTGATGATACATGTTTTTTAAGTAATATAGAGTATACTTGTTCTTGCTGGATCGAGAGCACCTGTGCTAGCTTAGATATGATACATGTTTCTTCCACAGCCCAAAGGGGATTAGCTTCTTCTCATCCATTGGAGCAATGGACAGTGGGTATATTTAGACTAAATTGTTCGTTTCCTTGGCTTGGATCAGCACTAACTAAATGTGCTGCCTCCAGTAGTGCAATAACTCTACAGTGCATCATAAATTGTTTGCTCATCAGACCTTGTTGTGAGTTTTCTCTTCCACGAAAAAACTGTTCGGTCTGGAAGTTTCTGTATTCTGTATGTAGTTGGCTGATTTTGGAGCAATGGATTGTGTTATGAATGTGTAATCTCTTGCTGCTTGTTGGTCTGAAGAAATATTCATGGGACTGCCCAGTGAATGTTCAACGTTACTTGCGTGTCACATCAGATTCTTCTTGCTTTTGTGTTTGTTACTATTTGATTTAATCTGGAAGTAGTTATGTGCCTCTTGATGTAACTCTAACAAGGCCATGAAATAATTCATACTATTTCTTTATTGTACTTTTCCCTTTGCAAACAGTCTACAGCCTACTCGGTTATCGTCTGTTTGCAGGGTCCCTTGAAATCGTCTGTTTGAGAGTCTCCTCGGTTGCTTTTGTGTATGCGCTACTGCTGTCTTGTGGTTGGAATTTGTGCTCCTGTTATGTACTCTCATCCAACAATAGTTAAGCATGCAGAACATCAAGTGATTTTTTTCTCTATGTTGCATAAATAGTTAAGCATGCTTAAATATACGCATGTCTTGCCTAGGACTTTTCTCTATGTTCCAAGTCATGCTGATGTAAGAGAATATGTTGCTGTTATCTGACAGCGCAATTATGTGATGATATATTGATTCCAAGTCAAGCAAATTATGTTGTTCATGTGAAGAACTGTTGCAAGATTAGATTTTTAACTGTTTTACAATATTTTAATTCAATATGGCAATCCCTTTCTGTCAAACAGTGTTTTGTACGGAGGGGAATTTGAGGGATGTGTGGCTGGAGGGGGATTTGAGGTTTCAAGGGGATTGGGTGGAAGAGGGGGATTCACCAAATCCCCTGGAATCCTCTCCTTCCAAAACCTCCACAATCCCTTGCTGTCAAACAAGGCCTGAAGCGCCGGCGAAACACGACCGCCGCCGGGGCCGGGGGGGAATCAGGCGAGCGGCGCAGCCTCCGTCGACAGGTGGTCCTGGGAGCGCGCGGACGGCGAAGGACGCGCACCTCCCGTAAGACTGCTCCACTTCCCTGGCCCCGTCGTCCCGTCTAAGTCGCCGGTGGCGTGGACGCAGCGATGCTGCGGACGGTGCTGCGCCGGGGAGGGGCGGCCATGAGGCAGGCCGCGCTGGCCGAGGGATCTACGGGGAACCTTCTACGGCTGAGCGTGGCGGAGCAGGAGCGCTCTCGCCGGCGTCGGCGCGACCCGGGGCACGACGAGTTTATCGTGCCGACGCCGGAGTCGCTTAAATGGCTCGACTCCGTCACCCTGCCCATGATCCTCACCGCCGCCGCCATCGCCCTCTTCACCAAGCTCCTCATGATGGTATCCTCCACCCTCCACCCATACAAAATTCCCCTTCAATCCCTCCCTTAATTCCTGTTCGTTTATCCTCTCCCAGCAGAGTAAAGATGTACTGTAGATAATTAAACAAATGTAGATCTGAGTATTGCGACCAGAACAATCCATAGAAGGTTATAGTGCTACAATATCACATCATAGAAGAATACGTAAGTTTAAAATTTGATTATCTAGGACAGCGTCAAATGCCAACAAAAACAGCTAAACTCAAGTTTGTAGTGTGAATAATGAAATTAAAGACTGACTACAGAAGCAATGGAGATTATCTTTAACCATAAGGAGCCTAGTGGCAAACCTTTGAAGTATCAATCCTGAAATTCAATATTACCTAATAACTTAACCTATGATTTTGAGAACATCGTCAGCAAGAAAATCATCTTGAATAATAAACCAAAAGCATATGAGATATCAACGTAAATCAACGGTTACACTAAGCTCTCATCTACCACTCTACCCACTTGATAGTTCTAAGTTATAGCTTCTCCATCTGCTCTGTTCCTTCCATTGTCCCCAAATGATTGGCTCACAACTGCGTAATACAGCCCTGTCATGCATACACATGTGCTAATAATCAGATTATGTGCTTCGAAAGTTAATGTCATGTAGATTCAGTTTCTACTTTATAGAATGGCATGTCAGTTCAGTACATTGATCGGAAACGGGAAATGCACACGCTTCTAATTCTAAATTAGCATTATTTCAAGTTACTGAAGGTTGTACGTGGGAATCAGGTTATGTGCTAATAATCAGATAATTTCAAAGCAAACTATAATTATTAGATGATCCTGTGTATTCATTTTGTACAGACAATCCTCGTCGAGTTTCCTACCGAAATGGGCAAGCACACATTAACCAAAGCTAGCACTCTTTCTTAAAATCCTAACGGTAACTGGTTGAACTACTGCCAGTCCAAAATTGTATGCTAAGGTTCAAGCTGTCGTACACATAAATTCTGAATGAGCGCATTCGTAGCTAATAATTGCAGTTTTATGCATTCAACTAAAGTTTCTAACGCAGCACTTGGCATTGGAATGGAATGTTCCATTTACTTTTAGATAAAACTGAATGCTACACACTGAATGAGTTACATGTTAGCACTCAGCATTGTACTTGCCTTGCTCTGATAATTGATAATTACACAAGCATAATTATAGAGTGGCTGCAAGACATGTGAGCTTGTAGAAATGTAACCTCTCGGAATGAGCAGAATTTTGGAGTGGTTTATTTATGCTAGTACTATTAACAATGCATAAAATACGTTTAGAGAAGAGACGTTACAAGATTTCTTAGTGGGTCAAATGATTCTCTATCCATTGGAAGAGTAGTGCATAGAGCATCTCTAACTTTGTGCTATCCAGGTATGTTGTTTTTCTTCGATGTTACAGTTCGACTTTGTCTCTCCCCTCTTAATGGCTTCATTCAAGAAATGTTCAAACAAATTTATGTTAGTTATCTCATGAACTAATAGTCAACCAGATTTTCATGATAAGATATGTGTGGCCTTGTTTTGTAATCATCAAGCCTGCTGTTTGCCAGATTATCTACCTACCACATACTGTACTTACTTACGAAGCCTTTTATCCCAAACAAGTTGGGGTAGGCTAGATATGAAACCCTTTCACGAGGACTTCCCAGGAGGTCACCCATCCTAGTACTACTCTCGCCCAAATGGGTTTCATACCCAAAAGACTGGCTAGTTTTTACGTTGGCTCGCCAAGCCTATCACAACCCTTAGATATGAAACCCTTTCACGAGGACTTCCTAGGAGGTCACCCATCCTAGTACTATTCTCGCTCAAATGGGTTTCATACCTATGGGACTGGCTAGTTTTTACGTTGGCTCGCCAAGCCTATCACAACCCTCCTCCTTTACCCGGGCTTGGGACCGGCTATGCCTAGAAGACATAGGCGGAGTTACCTACCACATATTGTACATGTCAATTAAATAATTTAATTCAGCATTGTTTGCATGTGTTCAGAAAATCTTCTTTCTCTTCTGAATTTGGTATGTTCTGAACCTTTTCCATGTTTTCTGGGTAGGAACATGAAGCCACAGACCAAGAAAGGAGAGAACGCAAGATAAAGAATAGTCACCCTGAGCAAGGAACAGTAAGGATGCTTTCACGTGAAGAGTGGGATGAAATCCAAGAAGTCAGGCCAAGGACCCCTTTTGAATCAAAGTTAGCTCGTCCACATGCCCGCTTAAGAACTGGGGAAAAAGTGCGGCTGGTAAGTAGCTGACAGAACTTTGTTGTTATAATCTCATAGATGCATTTTCATACGCTAATTCGACGATAATTGATGGTTATATCACTTTGGAGTGAGTTTACTGGATCCAGTCTTGCTTCCATGATGAAAACAAATTGCTGATCCATACTACTCCCTCCGTTCCTACATATTTGTCTTTCTAGAGATTTCAACAAATGACTACATACGAAGCAAAATGAGCGAATCTACACTCTAAAATATGTCTACATACATTCATATGTTGTGTCCATTTGAAATGCCTAGAAAGACAAGTATTTTGGAACGGAGGGAGTAGTAGATACTACTGTTCCATGTTTCAACAACTTGCTGCTATATATAACTAGCAGGGTCACCTGTGCATTTATGGTGCTAGATTTGATTTAACCTGTGTCCTCTTCAGTTATTTGGTTAAATTCTGCCAACCTCCTTGAAGAATTATTGTGCAAGGGTAAGGCTGTCTAGAAATTCCCTTCCCCAGGCCTCACCTTGTGTGGAAGCTTTGAGCACTTGGTACACCTTCTATATTCTGTATGATTTGAGTGATTGTGGTAGACATTTACTGTAGAGTATAATAGAACCTGTAGCCAAAATACATCTTGAGAAAACAAGCTTGCAGTTTTTGGTATATATATTTTGATTAATCAGTGTAGTAAGTAATTCTGAAGGCATTAGTCACTCAAACATGCCTTTATTAGTTTCAAAACAAGGTATATATATATATATATATATATATATATATATATATATATATATATATATATATATATTATTGCTTTTCGATATATTTGTGGGTGTGCGTGTGTCGGATCAATTTTGTCTTGTTCTCCCTTACCCGCATCTCTTTTCTAATGTGTTGATTTTACCCACGTCCTTACCTAACTCAGTAGAGTTACAACCTGCATACATTTTGAAGGTTTGACCTGCTGCCTTTCGCTTGAGAGCTTGATGCTAAGACTTGTCTCGACATCTCTGCCTTGCAGGAGGATGCCAAGGATTGAGCTGTTGATGTGCTCACTGATGCTTTTACTAGAGCGGAAGAGAGTGCTAAGCGGAAATGATTCAGAAGAAAGGCACAGCAGCCAACACATCCAGTTTGAAGTTTTTCTTTAGAGGAAACACTTTGGGGGTTTTCTTGAATGCGCATTTCATGGTTTCTTCTGAAGTTTGAGTTGCCGACTCCTCGTAAATGCTAACTTGCGCGGTGAACTATGGTAGCAGCATAGAATAAATTTTCCTTGCTACTGTATATATATACACTCCTACATACGGTTCCTTGCTATGCTCATATCGTTTGTTTGAATGCAAACTACAGCAGTAGTGGATTATAAGTGAAGGGAAGGAGGGGCTGTATACTTTCAGCAGTTACGTTTAGATCTCAGGCGTTCTTTCTATTTCATTTCATATTTCATAATATTTATTTTCAGCAGTGTTGGTGTGCTTGTGTACTTTGAGTGGACGCGTTGTTCGCACACGAACACGTCATTGTGTACCTCTAACACCGAGGGTGATGCACCACAACTCACACGAAAGAGACCCGTCCGGAAGCGAGGTTCGCAAGCAATCTGGCGGGCGATTGACCAGAAACCACCTCACACACCCAGGAGGGACCTTGTAAGGAGCACGACGGCTATGGTTTTTATATCAAAATTGATCGTTTCAAATGGCGAAAACAATGCGTGTATAGACTTTTCTCATATGAGGCTGTCTTGGAGGCCTAATCGGCCGAACAGTACTCTCTTTACAAAATCCTACTACTTCGAACATAACTTCGACCCTTGAGATGAGATGAGATCGGATGGCGATGGCCCAAACTCTAAAGATGTTCATGTCGACAATATGAAATTTTTTCATGTAGGTCACTTCTCCATTTGAGGACATGTTAATTAAATTCTTGACATTGCCAAAATCTGGTGTCAACAGATACCACCTGTTTTTCGGCAAAACTTGTGTGCTGAAAAATAATCTGCGTAGATTTTGTTCTAAGCACGAACACTCCATCGGTCATTTGCATGTTTTTAGACGCTAAGTATATATCGGCCATCTTTACTCTTAGGGCGATAATTGTGTACCGGCCACTTAGATTAGCAACAAAAGTGTAGCTAATGGAATGTATAACGATGTGGTAATACCCTTGCATGATGTAGGAAATTATATTGCATCCATGGATCAAAATAAACTCATGGAGGGCAACCAATCATACCTGAAGATGAATTCCATGGCATCAACATCAATGGCGTAGTTGGGGAATGTGGATAGTGTGTGGATCGAAAATGTTGAAACCTTCGTCTTGGTTGTTCATAGCATTCAGTCTTCTCTTTTTTCACCTTTGATGCACTTCTTGCAATAGAAGCTTGGATATCATTTTTGTTTTGAGTGCCTCCTTTGGGAACTCATGCCATCTTTTTTTTCAGCTCTTGTGCACTAAGCTTTTGCAACTTCTTCTTTTGCCAATACGATAAGTCGAGTGGGCACCCCGGCTGTGATTTTGTTTGAAGTAATGAAAATTCTTGTTTTACCTTGTGCACTTTCAGCTTCTTCTCTTCAGATTTAGCACTTGATTGACTCATCTCATTGTCTTTAGCAGCCAATATCAACACTTTAATTGGCTCTTTTTCATTTGGGATCAAATCTGAAGTAGCACTCTTACGACCATCTATTTTCACGCGATAAACTTGCTTGACCACCTCTCTCTTCTTTCTTCAGCTCTGGACTGATTTCTTATTATTGAAACGGTCTTTGATGCATGATTGTTCAAATGTTGATCTTCTTGGAGCTGCATAATGTTGGTGAGATGGTCTAAAATAAGATGGAGAATGTGCCACTGTATCATACATGTCAAATGATGGATATGAATTTACATGAGCATAGCGAGGTATCCACGACATTGTTATTGACGGCCCAAAATAAGGATATGAATACGCTGCATTGGAATTCTCATTTTGCCAATACCGATCCTCAATTTTGTGCCTAGGGGATGTTCTTGATGCTTTTGAATTACTTGGCCGATAAGCAATCTTCTCCTTACTTATCTTCTGATATTTTTCCAATATTTGCGCGAAAGTGACTTTCGTTTTTTAGTGCTTTCCTCAGCCTTTGCTTGCATCTATTTTTGGATTTTCTTATTGCCCCCCAGTGCTTGGCATCTTCATTGCAACTTCGATGGAATTTTCGCCCTCAAGAATATTATCATTGTGCCCTTGAACAACTTCCTTACTTGAAACTTGATCCCATTATCCGCAGTTTTTACCTTCACGTTTAAATGCATCGGCTTGAAGCAGTCAATGCAAAAACGGTGATGCTATACACACGATGAAATTACAGCCGACGTGCGCACGATCCCACGTGGCAGCATCTGTAGCGCTCGTACATGCAGGAGGCAGTTGGTTTTCGTGTCAGGTGATGCATGCACACTGTGTATCGTTCGCAGATCGTCCAATCATGTCGTGTGTGAAGCCATTTCGATGCAAAAATTGTTTGCCATCAGGACCAATCTGACTAGACTGGTCATCTCTTGGTGTTTCAACAAATTTCAATCGTCCTTTTTCAATGCCGATTTAACTATTTGACGAAACATGTTGCAATCCTCAAAACTATGCTCGAACGAATCATGCAACTTACAATACATGTGTCCATGGATAGATGGCTCACCATGATGATCAAGAATTCCAATATAACTATTTCTCAACAACAAATCAAAGATTTGATCACACATATTTGAATTGAAGGTATAATTTTCATTTTCTAGCCGATCTTGTTGTGAGAACAACTTTGGAATTGAGCAAACAAATGGTTCAGATTTGACATCTCCCCATTCGGTTATGATTTTTCTTTTGCATTATTTTTATGATGTCATTGGATAAGATATTATACTAGCATCAGTTTTCTCAAAAGAATCTAACCTTGGCTTTAAGTTTCTGAAACAAAAATAGTTAGAATATATATGCCATAATTGAGACCAAATGTAAGCTAGGTATGAAACAAGCAAAGCTATCCATATAGATATAAACTCTGAAGACAACGGGAAAAGCTTTGATTGTAATATTTTTTCAATATCGGCCTTTCTGAATGGTGCAATATGTTGACCGATATGCTTTGTGACAATCAGACTGCTAATAAATAAATTTCCATTCTTCATTGGTCTCTCAATATTGCTTAAGAAGATTTTTCTAATAGATGCATCAACAACAAAGTTATGACCAATCGGAATATAGGTAAATTAGTTGTTAAACATACCTCTTCAATTAGGTTGGGAGAGCATGATGGTGGTGTGACTTGAACAGTATCATGCTCCATCTTTGGATGGCTCCACAACACCTTTTCATCACCTTTTTCTTGATTCCGTGTATCTTTACTTTGAAGATCTTTGTCAACCAAACTTTGTTCGGCTACTTGTTCTTGTCCTTGAGGCTTGTCAATTTCTGTGGCGCGAAACTCATAGGGCAGGAAGTAGGTTCCATTAACTTCAGTAAAATCAAGCACAGTCGTTTTGCTATGCTTGCCATGCCCTTTCTCAATAATGCTTGCCTCTTTGGATTTGATGGACTTAGAATATATACTACTTGATTCAGCTTTTTTCAAGCGAAGCAATTCATGTTTCAAATCATCATTCTTTTCATTGATTCTACCAATTGGTAAGGCTTGTTTTCTTCGAGCCAATCCTCTATTAATTTTCTCTTGCCGAAGTACTTGCACCCTATCACTAGGGCAGTGGCATCGCAAAGGATGAAACCAACATTGGTTGAGAGCGATCTCGATGGTGTGGTATAGCTGACCACGACTGTGGGGACGGGCGTGCCGGACGCGTGAATGGAAACGGAGAGTCCATGTCGAGTCCTCCTTTCGTGAGCGAACAACGACCATGAGTGTAGGAAACTCAAGAAAGGGGGGTTTTTCAGAGCTGGTGCGCCACTTTCCCTCTCCCTTCCGTTGGACTGGGTTGCATCATGCTTTTGGGCCGATCCTGCTATGTGTTTCCACGGGCTCCACGTGTTGTCGTCGGATGCGCAAAGAATGGGATACACACATACAGTAAATTGGATGCAAGTAACATGATCCTTCTCCTTTTCAATTTCTTCCCTGCTTTGATGCTGATTATCCCTTTCTACATGCAGTTGCTAGGCGCTTGGTACTACAACTTCTATATCTCAACGATTTTGGACAATAAAGGTGAGGCCCTTTGTATCTCGATGGCAACTCTACAAGGGATGTCTTGCTTTCAGGCATACGTAATTACGCCACTTTGATTGCCGACTATCTTCGACAGCGACGATGGTCTACCTCAGCGTGGTCTAACTCTACCTCGGCCAGGTGTGGTGCCACGAGGAAGCACCCAAGTACATGTGTGTATGCGCGCGCGCGTGCGTGTGCTAATATAGATTAACTACAGATAAGTACTTCGGTCCCATCAGTCACCACAAAGTAAATCAGCAGCAGCCAGCAGTACAAGAATTCTCTTAAATACTAAAAAAATTATCCTACTTATTTTAACTCAAAATTAAGCTATTATTGTTCTAAAAATATTAGAATTACTTGACTTTGAAAACTATATTCTCATTGAATTTAAGGTGACTTGCATATACTTAATGATTTAGTTTAATCTTTTAAAGTGAAAGTTCAAAATATTTATTTTAGAGTTTATATGGTGGAGAAATTATTTGATAAAAAATATTATGGATTTTTAAACAACTTTAACATTAATTTTAAATCCATATTGATAAAAGACACTTGAAATCAAAAATAAATGCAGCATAATTTAGATTATAACTATATATTATTTGGAATTATAACCATGTATTATTTGGAACAAGCATTAGGAGCCACTGAAACTAGCCGAGGAGGTTTGACATTTGATTTATGCTGGGTAATTTGAGGTGTGCCTGTTGGTTATGCCATTTATCCTTTTTCTGTCAAGCAATTATTTTCTATTGTTGTGATAGGCCTGAATCAGTTTTTGTTTTTTGTATGCATCGTGATGAAGCTAAAAGTTATGACAATCAGATCAAATACCAAAAGTTGTAACTCGGATATACCATGATATTTTGAATGGTGTGATACCTTGATAGCTTTCAATGGTATGTTGTCTGTTCAATTCCGGAAACAAGATTTGTGGTAGGTTGACTGTTGATAGCTTTCAATGCTATTCCCTCCGCCCCACAATGTAAGATGTTTTTGCAAGCTATATTAGCTTGAAAAACGTCTTACATTATGAGACAGAGGGAGTATGTTGTTTGTTCAACTCCAGTCATTGAATTTCCATACAAAACCAAGATTTGTTCTAGGTAATTATTTAGTCACCAAGCAATAAGTGCATGGATTTAAAAGCAACAAGTGCATGGATTTAAAATATGCACACACGACAAACATTTGTGGGGATTTTCTATAGGTGTCTGTGTTGACCTGCATGTTTGCCTAATGAGTGAAACATAAGTGATTCCAGTTCTACATATTTGTAACATGCTATTTTTGTTGGCTCATATTAACATGGGAACCTAGTAAGTTTCTGCAAATATATTCTTTTGGTTGTTTTGTGCCATTTTTATCCCGGTCAACAATTTGAGAGATTTATTTCGAGTAAATTCTTGGTCTGAACTGGCTGTAGCATTCATTGGAATTTTTTTGAAACTATGATGATTTTTATAGAAAATTCGGAAACTATACACCCTAATGCAGAAAAATCAAAAGTATCACCACGTTGACCTCTTGTTGGCCGAAGAGGGACTTTTCGGCCAACCGTTGGCCAAAAAGGACTTTTCGGCCAACAGTCCCTCTTCGGCCAACACCTGCTCTACTATTTTAGAAAATTCATATCAATTAGAATTTTTAGTATTTTAATTTGATTCTTTTTGCATTAGATTATAAATTTTATGAAGTTTCTGTAGATATCAAGTTTGACTAGATTTGAAAGTTTGAATTTGAATTTTCATGAATTTGCTCAAATCACTAGATTGCCTATAATTGAGCTAGGAATATTCTTTTTAGATGATTCTATTTGGTACTGGTTCTTTGTGACTTTGTTTATCAGTAGTAATTCATTGGTGAATTTTAGGATTACTTAAAATTAGGTTTTTACGAAAACAGTTCTGTTTTAGTGTTTTATAGATTTTGTGCTATTTCTTTTAATTTTAATTGCTTTAAATCGTTTTCCTTATTTTTTTGACATATTCATTTAGTTTCTGTTAAGTTATTAGTAGATTTTATTTGTAGTATTTTTTTGTATTTTGTTTCTTTTATCCTACTAGAAAACTTGTTTAGAGCTTCATAGGAGTTTATATTTAAAAGTGCGTTATAAATCCTGTACAACCATTGCTATTTTATACATGAAAAAAATACTTTCCCGCAATCTTTTTCCCTCCATTTTCTTTGCCGCCATTTCCTTTGCCGCCTTTTTCTTTCCCGCCATTCTCTCCCGCCACACTAAGGAGTGTTGCATCGACGGAGGATGACAATGATGCCTTCATGTGGAGTGTGAAACACTGTGTGAGAGAAGTCATAAGTGTGAAACACTCTCCAATGATGATGATGAAGCTGCAAACACTTATGACTTCTCTCAGATAGTGTTTCACACTCCACCAGCAGCACCGACGTAGGAGACACAGATCGTGTCAGACGATATTATCTACGGTCGTGGACACCATGAAGATCATTTTATAAGTTGAGAAGTGAAGATGGCGAGAAAGAAGATGACAGGAAAGAAGATGGCGGGATAGAATGGTGGGAAAGAAAATGGCGGGAAAGAAAATGGAGAGAAATAAAATGGCGGGAGAAAATGGAGGAAGAGAATGGCGGCAAATAAAATGGCGGGAAAGAAAATGGTAGGGGAAAATGGTGGCAAAGAATGGCGGGAGAAAATGGCGGCAAAGAAAATTGCAGGAGAAAATGGAGGGAAACAATGGCGGGAAAGTAAATGGAGGATAAAAGAAATCCATTCATTGATCAAATAATTGTCGAGTGTTATTGATAAAGGAGGAGCTTGAGAAAATGAAGGTAACTGTGAATCTATGAAGCTTCTCTATACATGATGAAGTGGGCGAATGCGAAAAACAACAGGAGTTAGAGAAAGGCACACCTTGCACTTACCCTGAGTGCCAAAGAAAGGGTTCACTGAAAGTATCAACTTTATTTAATGTGAGGTAGTGACAGGCTTTAGAGTTCAAGCTTTTAGTGGAGTGCTTTTATGCATATCTCTACTCCTATAAAAGACCCACTTGATGGTGATGGTGTGCCTGCCATCTAGCGATTTCGACCGTCGGATCTGTATCTAACGCATCTGGTGGGAGCTTTGACACTTTTGCAAAACGACGCCCGCCAGCCACCCTCTTCATATTCTTTCGAGAAAACTCCTTGGGCTCTCCATTCCAGGCCCATCCAGATCCATCCGCCACCACCATCCTCCAGCTAGCAATGGAACTCCGATCTGCCATGCTGGCCGTTGCCGTCGCCATCCGCCCCAATGCCTCGGATGCCTTCTGCCGCCGCAGCCACTACCACCACGACCTCCCCTCCGCCGCCCCTTTCCCGTCTCCTGCGCCCCTTCCCAATCTCATCATCGTCGTCTCCTCCGACCCCCCTCCCGCATCTGCCCGGACGCCGGCAGCTGCAAGTGCACCGCGGGCTACGCGTTGCTCATACTCGCCGGCGACAGCGCCACATGCTACACATTCTTCTCCATCGACGCGCTCTACGGCCGCCCGCTTCAGGTATGCGCTGCTCCCCGAGTATCTCCAAACCGTTTGCACAAAGCTAGGGTCAGATCGTCGTCAGCGTCGCCGCCGGCCGTTAATCAGTTCACTATGCTGTCTCTCACACCCGTTGTTCCTCACACCTACTTAGCCTGATCTATCAAATCACGGTATTAGCACTTTCTGTGATCTCACATCACAGTTTTCTCTGCCCAACCGCAGGAGGCATGAAGAGATTGGCTATAGACCACACAAGAGAATAGGAGCTAGGGAAAGGCAGAAAACTATCAGGCAAGAAGTGTTCTACTGCACGTTTGGATTATGATTTGGATTCTCGTACAAATTTGTTTCTTTTTATCATACCAATTAGTTGTTATTTTGTTCATGATTATAATGATATGTCTGATGCCCAAGGCTGTGCTTTTCCTCCACATTGTCCAAGTTACTCAAAAATAAATAGCATGGCCCTGGATTTGGTTGCAGTAGAAGTATCATAGATTCATCTCCACCTATACCCCATCTGTGGGTGTCAATGCCAATCACTCTGATTCCTATATACTAGCCTGAGCTGTGAATCGTTGTCTCATTGGGACTAATAACCTAGAAATTCTCAAAATAAAGCAAAACATCAAGCCCTTGATCATGTGGACCCTTACTTAAAAAGGCATGGATGTGATCTAACATAAGATTATTCCTTGATTTTCTAAGGTTCCTCGCGATGTGCACACATGAAGGTTGTTGGACCGTTCAGATGCTCCTTCAGCGCGCCGTCATCCTTTTGTCCTCTAGCCAACGTCGATGAACTTTGACATTGAGGAGAAAGTATTGCATCACACATATGGATGCTGCTTGATTCCCTGGATTCTGGATCTCCTTGGGAAAAAGTAGGTGAAGGCTTTGTAAAGATGCAGATTAATTGGGCATGATAACCCTGTGCTTATTCTTCAGTTTATTTTGATCCTATGCATTAGAAAGATTTCCTTTTTGGCTGCTATGCTAGGCATTATAGAAGGATTGCATTTTTTATTGGTGTGCCTGCTCTTCACCATTATCTAAAAAATCCTAACAAGAGTATGCATGTAGCTTGCTTTCCCATGCTTCTGTTTTGGGAAACGTAGCAACAATACATCATGTGTCCCTATGTCCTGCATATGGACGTGAGAAGAATCTCAAGCAAACCCTACTGAATTAAGACCGTTGAGGCGGTAACCCATGTTCAGCTAATTGTTTTACACACTTTTGTATGGGCACTGTTTAACATCGTATTGGATCTTTTTATTCCCTGCAAAAATAATAATGTAGGATATAAGATTGTCCAGTAAAATAGAGTAGGCTAATTTATAGACCGAAGTAAATTAATTTTGTTTTATTCACAGGAACACATGTGTTTCATCACTCTCCATTAATTATATGGGGTTTTCACATTTACAAGTGTTGCGTTTAACGGGATTCGAGAGGAAAGAGGTTTGTATCTTTTTTGTCCCATACAAAAGTATATTTATCATCACTCTTCTGGATTTGATATAATACTATACTTGGATTCATGGGATTCTCTAACAAGGTGAAAGAGCTAACTCTTGGTGTTGTTTTACAGCAGTACTGTTTGTTTACTTCAATGTTAAACGTGGTTCCGACTAAAAACGCAAGTTGACAGAGGAGTTTCAGTTTCTTGTGAGGCAGCATGCTACTGAATGGAAAAGCCAAGTTAATACACAGGAACCTGCCGCCCCAAGCACTAGCCAGAAATGATGGAGCTTACTCAAAAAGCACTTTTGAGGGAGGGTAGGGTGTAGCAGCTTGTGATCATGAAGGTGACTTTGCCGCTTCTGGATAGCAGAGTCAAGCAAGTCAAGCTATGCATGCCGAAGCATTCACGGTCAAAAAGGCGCTGTTTTTAGCCGAGCAGAGGCGGATTGGAAGGATCATTTTGGAAACTGATTGCAGGAACCTGATTGCGGCTGTGAAATTCAATGCCTACAACAGTTCAAGCCTTGGTCAGTTATTTTTAGAGATCAAATACTACATGTTTTCTTTGTCCTTTATTCAGTACCGAGTTGAATTTTGCCCGCGGTTGTGTAATCAGGTACCCATTTGCTAGCAGCAAACGATGCAGGGGAAAGCCACGGTTTCCATGCTACTTGGGAGTTGGGACGTGAGCTACCCTGATGATGTAAACCATTTGGTGGCCTGTTATTTAATTGGGCCTTAATGGAATAGTACGAGTGTTCCATTAAAAAAAAGGATGTGGTTCGACGCCAAATTGCATTTTAGTATTTCACGGTGGAGCACTTTGAAGGTGGGTGTATTAAAGAGGAGACCCGGCAGGCTGAGGCCCTCTTGGCACATTTGAACAACGCAAAGATGAGGATGATATGGAGCGGTGCAAAGGAGAATACTATTGTGGCGTTAAGTTTGTCTTTTGAGTCAGAATACTATTGAGCGGATGGACCTTAAGTTAAAATAGAGAATGGATAACATGTCTTGGTTTACTTTCGTTACCTACTACCTGGACACGTTTAAGGATAGGAAACCACCGAGTTATGCACTGGCCTTGCGGTATATAAGTTGCCACTCTCGAATGTTATATAGATTTCATCCATGTTATTTAATCACCCGCTTGATCATTTAGTTACATTATTGCCCGTAGCAACGCGCGGGCATTTAACTATAATCTTAATATAATTCACAATTGTAAATAATGGGAAGCACACAGTGGTATACACATTGTATGCACTGTGAAAGAAAATATTTTTGTAATCGTGCTTGTGTTTAACAAGAATTGGTAGAAACAATTATGTTTTAATTTTAATGAATATATAATATATCTTCTGTATAAACTAAGTCATATTGTCGCACTATCATTTTCTTTTCTTTTGTTTTTTGTTCGTCTTTTTTCTTCCGTTGCAACGCACAGGCCATTTTGCTAGTATATATAGGAATGATAGAAGATTTTTGTTTTTCTGTGAGCTCAAGATGGAAAGACTAGGTGCATGTGCACTGTGCACATGCACAATGTATGCACGCACACCCAGAGTTATCTTGCGGTGAAGCTGAACCGAATCTTGAGAAGTAGCTAGCCGATGGATCTGCACATGCGGTAGAGGCTGCAGGTTTCTTCGCCGACCCTGCGGAGCGCCTCGCAGCAGTCCTTGGTGATGTGCACGTCGCCGTAGAGGAGAGCCTGGAGGACCTGCCCCGCGCAATTTCGCGGCGTCTCCGTCACGGATTTGTAGCAGTCGGCTTTCTGTTTTGGAGCTGGGACAGGCCACGGCTGTGGATAGAGTGATAGACAAGAGTGACGGACGAGGCGACTGCAAGGACGAGGCACATAAAGAGGGAGAAGAGCCAGCCGCTGGCCCTGGCCATGGTGGTCTGGTGTCTGTTACGTACGGCGATGAGAATGGACGGACGCTGTGATGTTGCTGTGCCGTGGTGTCGTTACTAGTTGTCGCTATTTATAGAGAGGGAGACGGCGTTTGCATTGATCGCTGTCATGTTAATTCGCG
The DNA here is from genome assembly GCA_963921465.1 of Triticum timopheevii. NCBI lineage: Eukaryota > Viridiplantae > Streptophyta > Magnoliopsida > Poales > Poaceae > Triticum > Triticum timopheevii. Next base: position 398,424,731 of record OY997270.1, on the reverse strand, counting down.
GCTGTAAATACGGAGAATTCAGCATGCAACGTTTATTACCGGCATTGATTTTTGAACCGTTATTACCGGCATTGATTTGGTTGTTGACGCGGTGATTAACAACCCAGCTAATTAAGCCGCTATGCATCCCTGCATGCACGGGATTTCTTACCTTGATTATCTCCCCCTGCATGCGCCTGATTCCTTTTCATATCACGGGAACTCTCTGCTGCATGCACCATTTATTTCCGGATCTTCTAGCGCGGTAACTGTATGCATGAGGATTAGGGAGGAAAGGAAATCACCATGGCGATCCCTCCATTCGCGGGGTCATTTTTTTTTTACCGTAGACTTTGAGTGGAAACAACCTATCGAAGGGAATCAACGAGCTGGAAATAAAAAAAAGTCTTAATGTTTTAGAATTCCCTAAAAATAAATACACACATAATAATGCGAAATAAATACCAAAGGGAGTTTTTAAAATAAAAAGTCCCTATATATATATATATATATATATATTTATATATATATATATATTTACGAGAAAGCTTCCGATCTATTTATCTTCAAAACCCAAACCCTATTTATATTTGATGATCATATAGCGCACATTACACAATTTGATAGCCAAACTGTGGCACACATTTTTTTCGCACCGAGGCCCCAAATTTAGCATATATATTTTCCGCACCGAGGCCCCAAATTTCTGGAGACGGCCCTGCTCGGGCTAGCACGGTTTAAAACCGAAGACCACTGCAGCATCCATGTGCGCAACATGATTTACTTGGGAGTTTTAGTATCTCTACTCTCTACTTTGTGCTAAAGGCGCAACCTTGGCATTTCAAGCGTGACGGTCTCATCTTTGCCGAGTTCGACGACAAGGGGGACCCGACAGAGGTCGACCTTGGTGTCATGGCCATACGGGTCCAGGTACGCGATCTTCCATTCGAGCTTAAGACTGAGAGCATAGGGTGGTCTCTCGAGGATCAACTAGGAGAGGTATTGGAGGTTCCTCACCAAAACCATGTAATTGTTGAAAAATACATGCGAGTGCGTGTCAAGATATTACTGCATGAACCTCTAAAGAGTCTGTAGAGTTTACACCTCTAGGTAGTTCTAAGGTTTTTAAGTATGATGTAAAGTATGAAAAGCTTCCCCTGTACTGCAAGTGTTGTGGCATTGTTGGCCACACTTCTGAGAGGTTTTGTAAAATCCCTCGTGATAAGAGGGTTGTTTGTTATCCTAGAAACCCGAGTGTAGAACCCTACTAGAAGAGCCAAGGCGCTAGTAAGAGGGGTCTCCTCTTCGGGAACTACCCTCGCGACGGAAGGAATTCTTCTTCAGGCACCGTCAACAACACCGCCAAGCCCATGGACGTCGTCAAGGTGGCCACTGCCGTGAGAGGACTCGCGGTCTCGGACAAAGAGGCCGCCTCATCCGTCAAGTTGACACTCGGCCAGGAGGGCCGGGATCGGGGGCTCATGGCGCCTGCTCCGGCTGGCGCATCACTTGGTCGGGAGGACCAGGCAGGCGCGCCGGCTGTTTCTGGCGAGCGAGACGGGCGGGGCAAAGTGCCTCTGGTGGACCCGCACCATGGAGGATCGCACGACCAGGAGGGTCAGGTGAGCCACATTACTGGTCTGGACCAGTCTCTCCTGGGGGGTCTGACGCCCAAGTCCTCTCAGGCTCTGGGAATGCCCAGTCTAGTCCCAACTCATGGGGCTTATGTTGATGGATTTAAGAGCTAAATCACCGTGAAAGTGAAAAGCAGTACAAAATGAACTCTGAAAAGGTTGAAACTTGGCAAGGCATCATCATTTCACCCCGCATAGCATGTGCAAAAAAGTAGAGAGGGTTACGGCAAAAACTGGATGCACTTCATGTACAAACTGGACAATCTCTTAGGAAGTATCAGGGTTTCGGACGAAAACACATCTGTTACACTGACTATTCAATATTTTAATAACTTAGTACAACTCCGGACTTTTTTTTGCGTTCAGATGCACAATTCAAATCTACGTCATCAACTTTCAACCCTTTCTGACATAATTTGCTATTTTCGATGCATTTACTGATTTGTTTTCAGAGCTAAATCACCGTGAAAGTGAAAAACAGTACAAAATGAACTCTGAAAAATCGCTACAAATATGAATATAATGATAAAACACACTAACATTAAATATAAAAAACTCTAAGTACAACAAAAAAGTACTCACAAATAAATAGAAGAAAATATATAAACCACAAAAGAAACAAACTATATGAAAAAAAATTATTTCCGCGCTGCCCAGTGGGCCTGCCCGGGCTTGGGCGTGCATATGCAGGCCCATAAGGCCCAGCAGGCTCACAGGGTAGCGCGGCAAAGTAAGGCCCAGAGGCTTGCATTATAGAGGAGCTCGAAGGAGCAGCCACGGCTGAGTTTATAAACCAGTGCGGCTGCCCTTCGCTCGGCGAGGTGGGACTAAACATTGTGCACCGCGAAACGGGAGCGCACCCCCTTTAGTACCGGTTCGTGGCTCAACCCGTTACTAAAGGGTGGGTCTTTAGTACCGGGTGGAGCCACGAACCGGTACTAAAGGTCGTCGCTTCCCGCGCTTAGCCTGGACAAATTTAACCTTTAGTACCGGTTCCTGTCTCCAACCGGTACTAAAGGCCTCCCCTATATAACCAACATTTACGAAAATTTTCAGTTATCATCTCCATCGCGCCCCGTCCCCGCCCCCGTGGCCGTCGTCGCCGCGCGCCCCCATCACCGCCCCCGTCGCCGTACATCGTCGCCGCCCCCGCGCCGCCCCCGTCGCCACACGTCGTCGCCGTCCCCGTCGCTGCCCCCCCCCCCCCCACCCGATGTAAGATCGATTGCCGCTCGCCGCCGGCCTCCTGCGCGCGTGCGCGCGCGCGCGCCCACACACACACACACACACACACACACACACACACACACATGCACACGCGCGCGCGCGCACACACACACACCCGCACACACACAAGCGCACACACACACACAAATGTTCAATGTCAAATGTTAGATTATATAAATGTTAGATTATATAAGAATTAGATAATGTTAGATGAAAGTTAGTTTTTTTATACTTTTAGTTACAGATGAATTTATATTAATGTTAGATGAATTAATATATATATACTAAATTTAGGTATATGAGATTTGATCATCTAATTAAAATTTTAGTATATAGAACTGGCTACTTTATTTTTAGTAAAATTTTTAATAAAACTAGTTTTGTTGAGTTAGTTGAATTAGTTGAACTAGTTAATTAGTTGAATTAGTTGAATTAGGAGCTATACTTTATTTAGGTATATTTTTAGTAAGTGCTTAGTTGAATTAATTAGTTGAACTAGCTAGTTGAATTAATAGAACTAGTCTAATTACTTGAATTAATGTATAACTAATAAGTGTTTAATGTTTCACCTATGAACATAGGAAATGTCATCTGACGACGAAAACGATTTCATTATGCGCGAAGACTATGAAGACCAACGTGGCCTGTGCGACAGAAATTTCCTAGTTGATGATAGACGCTTCAGCAACAAGCTGGATGAGACCTTCGAAGTGGATACAGTAAGTCACAACGACAAGTCTTTTTTTCGTAATTAAGCATGACTTATGTATGCTTCATTTGCTTCAACTTATTATTTTAAAATTTCACTATTCTACTAGCGTATCCCCTGCCATGCAAGAATTTTGTCTTGGATAAGATAGGTTTCAGTCGTGACAAAACTATGGAAGTAAAGAGAGTTTACTTGAAGACCGAGCATGGTTATACCTTCAACGTCAAATTATACAATCAAGAAACCTACACCCATTTTGAATGCAAAACTTGGCAAACACTATGCAAGGCTTATGCATTTGAGCCTTATATGTTTATCACCTTTGATATTTGTCCTGAAGATGATATTGAAGATAATAGAGACATTTTGGGTCGATGTGCAGACGCCTCCAGTTCTACCATTATGTGAGTTTCTCATGCCACATTTATGTTGATATTGTTTTTTTAAAAATAGTTGACAACTATAATTTCAATTGACAACTTATTTCCATTCAAGCAAACATGTCCAACGCTTGGTAGACAGGACCGTCCACTATCCCGGGGCTGAACTAAACTACGAGGAGATAAATCAATATGTTTCATGGCTCGAGGATCTTGATGCTGTCAAGAAAAATTATTTTCCTAGACTTGCAAATCTTTGTACTCAAAACGTGCGACCAATAGTGTTCGTATTGAACTACGGTCACATGTATTTAGGAAAGATGGTAATATTTTTACTATTTGTCCTCGGTGCATCTTTTGCAGACATTATTTTAAGCTAAACTTCATGTTGCTAAGTATGATACTATACGATGTTCTCTCTTCAATAGGGACTCCCGATGATAGTTGTGCCTCAGTGGATCTCGACTAACGGTCGCATGCCAATTGTTAGCTTACGGCCAAGAGATCCTACATTGCACACGAGTGATTCAAGATTTCTAGAACCGAGGAATGCTTAATAGTGAAAGACTGGAGCAAAATTGTGAATGATCGCAGAGAAGTACTAGGAGTCAACAAGCAGAAGCGCAACCCACGATTAGGAGACAGGTTCATCTGCATGCTCCAATATGATGAATCAGGACAACTACACATGTTCTATGCCATTTTACCTGAGAGATAGCAGCAGGAGTGATTAGTATGCTCTTAGTACTTGTCCTCTCTCATGTTCGTGTTCTTCGTACTGAACTTAATCTCAAAGAGTGATTATGTTGAACTCAATGATATCTTTCCTTCTGATACAAAGTGAATGTTTTTTCTTTAAGCTGGTATTAGTGATGATTAGATAGTGGTAATGACTATGATGATTAAATAGTGGTAATGACGACTATAATGATTTTTAGCTAGCTAGTATACCGTTAACTTGTTGGTGATGATATATATGATGCAATAGTTTTTATATTAATATGATGATGATGAGTTATTATATCATTTATGAAAGAAACCGCAAATTAGTTTCAACTGGATGGATCCTAGCTAGCTAAATGATCAAGTATATATATGCCATATCCATATTAATTACTTGCTCACCTAATATAACTGATCAAGTAATATATATGGATATGGCATATATATTTTGATCACTTAGTTAGGATCCATGCATGCATCCAGTTGAAACTAATCTGCGGGCACTTTCACCTAAAAATTTAACAACTCATTATAATGTAAAAACAATCTTTAAATTAAATTGAAAACACAAAATTAAAGGAAAAATAAAATAATAAACAAAACCACCCGAACATTTAGTACCGGTTGGTGTTATCAACCGGTACTATAGGTCTCCCCGCACCCGGCTCTGCCTCGTGCCACGTGGTGGCACTTTAGTGGCGGTTCGTGACGAACCGGTACTAAAGGGGGGGGGGCTTTAGTCCCCACCCTTTACGGCCGGTTACAAAACCGACACTAATAGTCCTTACGAACCGGTGCTATAGACCGGTTCCGCACTAGTGTTGGTTTTCTATTCCTTTCTTCTATCTTTGGTATATAAACAAATAATTCACGTAGGGTAACCAAATGCAATCAATTCATGCATGGTAATAAAAATTTGATTTGATAACACAATAACTCGTGACGGCGATCAATCTCCTTCCTTCTTTCAATCAATTCCTTTCTTCTAGGAAACCACTAGGTGTCAGACTACAGCAGGACTATGGAGTTGCTTCAGACTACAGATCAGGAGTGTTTTCCTAAGTTAGAGCGTGGCATTGTACTCTTTTACTTTTTAGGGACGGAAGATTTTAATGAGGCATGCTTGGATAAAGCTTAATATTTATCCAACATGATGACACATTGTCACATTTTTTTACTTTCTATATTTATTCTTCTTTTTATTTTTTTATTTTTCCGACATATGAATTTTCTTCTTATTTTCTGGATGTAATAATTAATAAATGTGCTACAATTCTTTGGATGTTAAAAAAATAGTGCTACGTGCTCTCTTCGTAAAGAAACAGTAGTGCTCTAGACACTTTTATATTTCTTTATAGAGGAAGTACTCCCTTTATCCCAAAATAAGTGTCTCGACTTTATACTAACTTTAGTACAAAGTTATATTAGGCTTGAGACACTTAATATTTTTTAGAAAGAGACACTTATTTTGGGACAGCGTGCATCGTGCATGCAGTCCTGACGTGCATTCTTTTTTTTTCAAAAATCGGGCGGACGTGCCACTCGTGCCTTCTCGTGCCAAACGTGCCTACAGGCCAGCCCGTTTAACCAAGGGCCGTGCTTGGGCCTGGAAGGCTAGTGTCTGGCCCGTTTAACCCAGGCCAGGCCGGGCCGGCTCATTTGGGCAGGTTTGTATTAGTTTCGCCGAGCGGGCGTTGCCTCCCCAACCACCACCACGAGAAAGCAAATCGCTCGAACCCTAAATCACCGTATTCCTCCCCGCCGGTCAGTCCCATGGCCACCTCGTCTTCTTCCTGCACGCCGGTCGGCGAATCGTCTGCCTCACCGCCGGTCAGTCCTATGGCCACCTCGCCTTCTTCCTCCACGCCGGTCAGCGAATCGGCTTCCTCCCCGCCGGTCAAGTTAGTCCCCATGAAAGAAAATACGTCGGTTTCAGGCCACATCACGCCATGACATATCTTTGGTTATTCGTCTCCCAAGGTTTTAAAAATTGTTATACCACTCATCAGGCTTGCTTGTTTCGCTTCAGGTGTCAGCCGGTGGATCAGGTCGGAGACAGATTATCTGCACTTGTGTACGCCCTACCTCTCGTCTGGTGGCCTGTTCTTACTTATACAATCTAAACGTAGATATAGAAGTGCATTTCAGTTGGCTTGACGCCTCCCTGGATTGCAATTCGCCGTTTAACTTGGCCGTGTCACCATGTTCAATCTCCTGAGATATACACAAATAAGTTCTTATGCACTCATCTAGCTTGTTTCTCAGTTTCAGGGAATTGCCTGGTGAGCAAAAGTCATCTTCCGATCTGTCTGACGCTTCGGAGTCCGATGAGTATGAAAAAAAAAGCTTTTGCTCTTTCGTTTTCTGTAACTCCATCTGGTTGAAATCCCATGTGTTTATATCTTCTAGCATATAGCGTGTCGTCGTTCTTCTACTCATTGACCGAGCCTACCCACTACAGGGGTTCAGAGACTTATGACACAGACCATGTTTTGGCCTGGAGAGATCCCGGTTTGCCTACACCAGTTTATGTCAGAATGGATAGTTCAGGAGTTTTTTACACATATCCTACTCTGGGTGATAAGCCGTTGCAGAGCCTTGAAGAAGTTGCAAGTGCTGTTGATTCCTATGCTAATCCCAATAGCAATGTCATGTAATGTTCTGATATCTCTCAAAAGAAAATCGTTTACCTTCTCTGAAGAACGAACATCTATTAATCATATGCTCTGATCTGAAATTAGGTCTGATAAGATGCTTTCAGAGAAGGAACGTGCTGTACGTGAACGTCTTTACTTTCCAGATGGCACCCCGAAGATCTACACAAGGGCTCAAGTAGTGAAGAGGGAACGTGACAAAGTTCGGAGACTGGTTGAAGCTTTATTGGACAAGCGGAATGACGCTGAGGTTCATTCTCTGCTCTCCTTCACTCTGTCCCACTACCAGGCTTGTGTTGTATTTTATTGTTACTGCTTTGTGCATGCAACATTACTGATCCAATCAATGCTTATTCTAGGATCGTGTGGATGAACTCGAAGAAATTGTTCATTGGCAATCAATCTGCGAAGGTGTCGAATGGTACTATCATCTCAATATCACTGTGAAGACCAAAGGAGCTGCCAATGACGCGGGCAGCACCAGTCTATTCTTCGTTGAAGTCGCACGTGATTCGAATGATATCACCGGATATTATATCAACACTTTCTCCAGGGTTGACACTGACGGCCAGGGTAGTATACACTCTTATCTCAAATTATGCATTTTTGGAATACTGGTTGAAATTATCTGTTAGATATACTCCCTCCGTTCGGAAATACTTGTCGGAGGAATGGATGTATCTAGACGTATTTTAGTTCTAGATACATCCATCTTTATGCATTTCTGCGACAAGTATTTCCGGACGGAGGGAGTAGATCAGAACGATACACTAGGATGTTTTCTCTGCATTTTCTGTGGTGTTAACGCTGACGGCAAATGCTTATACACTGTACCAGAACGATATATTGCAAATGCATAATTCTCTGCAATAAAATGCGTTTCTGGTTTATTGTGGAGACCTTACTGTTGACCTGTTTGCCTGCCCATTGTGCCATCTTATACCATACATAGCTTTATGTCTGTAATATCACAACCCAACTGGTTCACGCACAGCCATTTGTAGGTGCTGCAATCATGCATTTTTTGGCACTTATTCAGCTATTCTCGTTGTATCTGAGCCAGGCTAGTCATCTGACACTTAAATGACAAATTTCATACCTGTCTTTAGATGGCGGAGCTACCTGCCATGGCTGTACAAACAATAAAAGTGATGGTATGAAGCACCCGCGTGCTGCTTCATTCAAAGGCGGCCACATGAACATCGGTTTCCCACTTGGTTTTGGTCCCTGTAATGAGAAGCAGTGGGTCGACTCCCGTCACAGTGTATGGTGATCTATGTACTGGCTAGCGTTTTAATATCTTCAATGTGCTGCGCCAATGTTAACTATGTGTCTTATCCTCGGTTGCAGGAAGCTCAGTATGAAGAAATGCTAAAAAAAAAGGAGAAAAGGATAAGAGACCATTTTGAGGTAATTTCATAATTGTGTGGTAAATAACCATTTTGTGGCAACTTGATTTTGAACCACTGGACTAATTATTTCTTTTGTGTTTATCATCTTCTGAAGTTCCTTGAAAATGCTGAACATCTGCGCCGCAAACGTCTTAGTTATCGATGGGAATATCAAATAAATCTCCAGGTTCGAGTCCCAATCTACTTCAATGTGTTAGTAGTTGTGTGTCTGTCAAGTTTGTTGTCCCATTCCCACGTGAATTTTTAGATGTTTAGAGGAAGAATACCTGAAAGCTCCTGGATGTTGGTAGTGTTACCAAACTGTTTTTTTTAGTTCCGAGCCTGTTTTCTGGCGACCTGCTTGTGAGAAGAATAGGGCACTTGCCTCTGAACTGCTCAGTAGTTCGCTGGTGTTTGTATCCACCCTGAAACTTGATGATTGTTCTGAGGTCACTAAATCTGTTTGGTGTCCATTATTGATGTTTGAAACTGGTCTGCTATCTGTTTTCCTTTGCTCTTTTAGTTGTGCCATGTGTACAAGATTAGTTGTCTTTCTGTTTAGATGACTCCATATACTCGTTGACTGCTGAGAAAAGTAGTGTTGCTGATGTGATTTTGAAAATTGAACTACTGTGCAATCACGGTCCATTGTACTATATATATTGTCACTATATATTTCGCCATCAGCCACCTTTTTGAATGTCAGTCGTCTGCAGTTCTCTAGCTCTGTTGTCTTTTGGAGGCACTGCCCGTATGCGACATGGCCGTGGACTCATCTTGTATTCAATTTTTTGTGTTTTTGACACTGTTCTTTCATTGCTGCTATTTTACAGTCGGATGAAGAATTTGCCTCTGATTCAGATGAAGAGTGAAGATGTCCCTGCCTATTATCACCTGTTTTCATTTATCAGTAGATTGAACTCAGTGGAGCTTTCGAGTATTTGAACTTGTTACCAAGTTAAACACTCGACTTAATGACGTTTGTGTGTAATGTCATATGTGAACAAGGCTGGAAGGCTTGTCCAATTTCTTTTGTGTTCTTTATCTACCCTGTCTGGAATAGTAGCTTATTTGCATACCACAAGCTGTTCAAGAATCGAGACGAAACCCAATCTGCTGGCAGCACGTCCTTAGCTTCGGCCCTGTTTGCATAGACTGCCACGTCTCTCGTGCTCCCCCTCGCTGTGCTCTGGCTATCCTCGGCAGGACTGCAGTGCCGTTGCACCATTGGGTGATACTCCCTCCGTCCGGAAATACTTGTCATCAAAATGAATAAAAGAGGATGTATCTGAATGTATTTTAATTCTAAATACATCCATTTTTATTCATTTTGATACATCCCTTTTTATTCATTTTGATGACAAGTATTTTCGGACGGAGGAAGTACTAGCATTGTGCCTAGGTGGCGTGGACAGACGAGACCTTGTGGGTTCTGATGGTGATCCCATTACGCGTGGCTGGCTATCACTCCATCATGCGGGGCTGGTGATCTCGGCCAGATCAAGGTTTACCCTGACAACCTAGATAGTACTCCCTCCGTTCCAAATTACTCGTCGTCGAAATGGATGTATCTAGAACTAAAATATATCTAGATACATTCATTCGTGTGACAAGTAATTCAGAACGGAGGGAGTACATTTGTTGTGTGCACGTATATCATCTTGGTTAGTGCAGGGCCACTCCACCATCGCGAGAGAGTTTGTTAGGCAGGTATCAACTTTCCTAGGTGTAGGATTATTGCAGTAAAAAGCCTTCATAAACTAGTTACTGCTTGTCTTTATCTGAAACACTATGCATTCCATTAGCTAGTGCCTGCTCCAACATTGGCACTGGCAGCCACAACACCCATTACATCCGAGGGTAGGCCAATTAGCCAGACATGTTGGCTCTCGACCATACCCCGTGAACCAAGACTAGCCGGAATATGAGCTCAATCTTATGCTCGATGAAACATATACTAAGCTGGAACTTTGCTTCTCTGAAGAGAACACCGATCGGCGTGACCCCACTGTGATGACTCCATGGCCATTTTAACTGAATAGCATGCATGAGGGCCATAGTCTTCACATACAGGGCATCCCCAGCCCGAAAAATGCGAATGGTGGTTGACCACCATGGCGCGTGGTATCATGGCTGTCCAGCGTCCTCGTGATCCATGTCTGACACGTATTCCGGTCCGAGCTAGCACTGTAGCCCCGTGTATTCTGGCGAAAAGGCAACCTAGTGGCAGCTATGGAATCTTGTCAGGCCCTCTACCCAATTCACATGCCGAGCAGCCCAACAGGTGTGCTGAGTCCTTCGCAGGGTCCATATCCTTCATGTGCCCGACCACGGAAAGCGTACCACGTGCTGCCAGAACTCATGCGGGACGTGGACTAAGAGCATGGTTAATAGCATAGCCAGCTGCTGGCTATAAGCCAGTGCCATGTCATTTACCGTTCATCTTATAGTCAACATGTATAATAATAGATCAAAAGAGTGTACTATTTTTTTATTATGTGGCCCACCTTTCATTCTCACAAAGTGCCTAGGAGCACGTGCTAGAGCTGACTCTTCACGAAGAGTCCGCTTACCTTCTCTCTTCTCTTCCCTTTCCTTCACTAAGCAGAAATATACTAGTTTATTCTTTATAGCTCGCTGACTCAGCTCTATTGTACTTGCTCTAATTGTTGTCCACAACTCCACATGCAATAGAGAGCGAGGCTAGAGTGTTAGTAGAGATAGTTTGTTTAAATAACAAGATTACCATTAATAGAGAAATTTGTTTAGTCACCAAGGTTGGCATCAAGAGAGACGGTTCTAGAGTCAAAGATATTTTCATTTAAGGGCTCCTGTGCTCAATAACACTTGACAATAAGCACACACACAAAAAATGGGTTAATAAAAACTAGCAGATCATATAACGGGGGATGTTCTTTTCTCCTGGAAGCTCTCCTCGGACTCCCTGTCAAACCGGAGCTTCTCAAACTGCCTCAAGAACAAATGCATTGGGCACCCAGGAGGCACGTAACCCTTTAGGAGGTGGTTTGCGCTCTCGCTATGATGAGTGCTGGTCATTTTTGCACAGAACACGCCTCTAAAGTACGGCTTCACCCACTTATGACGAACCTCGTATATTTGCGTCAGGAAAGGATGTTTGCGGAGAGAATACTTCTCGAGCATACCATCCCAACCGGCCTCGAACTCCTCCTCCGTTATCATGTGGTGCACAAGCTTATCGAACTCTAATTTGAAATCGCTTTTCTTGCTCCAAAGTGTCCCCATCGACTCTTTAGCCTTCCGCAAAACATGCCATTTACACCACCTGTGCACTGTGTTTGGTAACTCAGCTTCAATAGCAATTTTCATTGATCTAGCCTGATCTCAAAAATTAATCAGCAGGAAAATGCTTATCAGCAACTATAGAGTATGCAAACAAAAATCATAATTATATCAACAATACATGTGCTGATGGAAAAGCAACTGAGCTGCACACAAACCTGTGAGAATCGTTTTTGGGTGCTCCCCCCCCCCCCCCCCTACCATGCGAATGAATTCTCTGAAAACCCATTTAAAGGTGTCCTCCTTTTCATCTCTAAGCATCACACCACCGAAGATTATACTCTGAAAGTGGTTATTTACTCCGACAAACAGGCCAAATGGCATGTCATACAGGTTTGTCTGGTATGTCCTGTCAAACGTGATCACATCCCCAAAACACCTGTACTGATCACAACCCCTGCTAGTCACCCACGTCAAAGTTTTAATCCGACTCTCATCATTTACCTGAACTGTATAATTGAAATCAGGGTCGTTTGCTTTCATCTCTGAAAAAATGTCCATTATCTTCATCGCATCAAAATCAGATTGCTCCTTGTTAAGCTTCCGACACAGAGTTTTCAAAGAGCGTTTTGTGAATGGAACATTCTCCACTAATCCAAATAAACTACCAACTATGCTGAACACCTTGCCAAGCCCGACATTGTTGTCGCGTAGTTGCTTTACCAGGTCCTTCGCGTACCAGTTAATATGCCTTTGTGATTTCCAATGCATTTTCTCTCCACACCTCAGAGACAATGGGTGATTATGATCTTCTTTATGTTCTGATATGTACCAGCCATTATCACTAGATCTAAGCAGCCTAATCATAGCCGTGCATCCACATCTCGCTGATCTGGTGTTCTCCTTCAGTGGCTTGCCCTGATTGTTAACATGGAAAAATTGTGCGGGTGAGAATGCATCCACAACACGGCATTGACATTTTCAAATTATTGAAATAATATAATAAATTCAGAAAACAAAAAAACATATCCAGCGTTTTTCGGCACGTACAGCACATGCGCATACATTCTCTTACATGCATCTCTTCCTATCAACGTTCATCCTGCTCGACGAAAGGCGGACACCAAAACCGCACTCCCACGAATATAGATTGTAGAACTCGTACGCCTCATCAATCGAGTCGAACGATACCCCAACTGTTGGATTCACAACCATTCCATTGCGCTTCTCTGCATACGCCCTTACAGACAGTTCTAGCACAGTTTTCCTTTTGGGATTCAGATCCCTAACTTCAGGTCCTTTGCCTATCCGGACCCTAAACAATTTACAGACAAATAAGGAGTTTAAAAAAAAATTGCTGTCTACATTTCCAGGGCAACAACATAACTTAAAACACATTTTGTGTACGCTCGTAGCTATATAGCATAGATTACCAAAAAAACTATATCTAATATGATGGACCAATTGCTAACAAAGCACACTAAAACAGAAATATATATGTCCAACCATTTATGAACTGAATTCTCATAGATTACTCATTCTTGGATCACTTAAACTAGCGAATAGTTACAACATATACCAGAATCAAATAACTAAAGCAACAGATTTAGTGCGAGATAACCACTTTATAATCCTAACTCTTGGCACACTTGTTAATTTGAAAAGAAATCACACAGCTAGGTACACAAACCATTCCTTCGATTTAAAAAACTACAGCAGTAACCACACACATGACTTGTATGTCTAGGGCAAATCCCACTGCCGGAAACTCTGATTAATTTGAAAAGAAATCACACAGCTAGGTACACAAACCATCCCTTCGATTTGAAAAACTACAGCAGCAACCACACACATGACTTGTATGTCTGGGGCAAATCCCACTGCCGGAAACTAACTTTACTCAAATGTTCCATTAGTGAACACCCCCATTATCTATGAAAACAATTAGCGAACTACATAATTAGGCTGCAAAACAACAAATATATCTATCCTATCCTCAGGAACGTGGGAGCAATATTTACCTCCTGGTCCAGCCGCTCGTTGCCTCTGACCACACATAGAAGCCGGCGTTGCCAAATAAATCCGCCCCTGGCCTTCGTCTCCGACATCTCCTTTAGGGCGAATCTGGCCATCGGTGCCGCTCATAGAAGCCTGGGACTCTATTGGGAGATCGCCGCCGGTGGACTCCTCTAGACCAATTAGGAACCTGATGCAAAGGGAGAGGCACTAGTAGAAAAGGGGGCATTTGTCCCGGTTCGTAAGGGACTTTAGTCTCGGTTCATGAACCGGGACTAATGGGTCGTTACTAATACCTCCACCCTTTAGTCCCGGTTCAAACATGAACCGGGATAGATGTGCCTCCACGTGGCCGGTGTGTCGAGCCCAGTCAGGGGGGCCTTTGGTCCCGGTTGGTGGCACCAACCGGGACCAAAAGTCCATGTTTTTCTTTTTCTTTTTTTTACAAAAAGTGGCTGCTTTAGGGGTTTTGGGGGGTATTTTTAGGTTGTTATTAGCTAGCTAATAGAGAGAAGTGTCCTCTTTTATATCTTCGTCCTTGGTTTACCAACGCTGCTGCTATGTTCATTTCACCCGCTGATATAATAACTCATGCATGCTCGCATCATACATCATCATATATAATAACAAGTCCTACTAATCATGCATCATCATACAACTTCTACTCGTTATTAATAATAAGTCATACGATCATCATCCTCATAGTCATCGAACCCAACCCTATATAATTGTTCTTAGCACATGATTATTAGTATCAGGTAGGACCTAAACACCCTTAAGGTAAAATAGCATAAAACAATATAGACCCTGACTCTCCATTATGGAGAATGGCAATCATCTTGTCTTCAATTCTTGCCCTTCGCTGCCTTTTGCTTCCAAAAAGCTCCTTACGACTGTCCATACATTTTTCCATTCTTTGATTGTCATGTCTCCACTTCTTTTAGAAAACCGGTATGGACAGTTGAGATTCGTAGGAAGACCTGGTTGTATGTTCAAAACATGAAGGATACCGTGCGTATACATCAGATGAGGCACACAATCATTCAGGATTATCTGTTGAAAAAAATAGTAATAACTTCGTAGTTAGCAATGATGTACTAGTTTTAGAAGTGTGCAAAAAGATGCATGGATGTCGTAATAATAAAAAAATCTTACCAGGGTATCTCCATGATAGTTACCGTAGTTCAACACGTGCACTAGTGGAACGTATTGACCATAATGTTGAGGAGTTTGATTGTAGATATTGTAATTCTCAAGATCAGTACAAAATGCGACCAGATGGTTTTTCTCCTGATAAGTTAATTCGGAGCCTTCGGTGTAGTAGGTTTTGTCTACCATCTTCCGCACATTCTTTGAAGAATGAAAATAAGGTGTCAATGGAAATAAGTTGTCAACTATTTTGAAATAAATAATATAAATTACTTAATAACTATGTTAAGCTCACATGGGGGAAGAATTGGAGGTGTATCCACAAGGACCCAAATCGAAGATCTCTCTTGCTCGATTGTAGGATCACCAAGATCCATGGTGACAAGCATACCCTCATCAAAACCATACATCTTACAAAGTGCTTCCCAATTTTTGCAACCAAAATGGGTTACACCCTCAGCATTGTACAGCTTTACTTGAAAATCCACACCATGATGGGTACTTAGGATAATTTTTTTGGTTCCCATACTTTCATGGTCTTCAAAACCCATCCTCTCCAAGACATAGCTTCTTGCATAGCATGGGATAAGCTAGTCGAATTGGAAAAGATGAAAAATACACGTTAAAATAGTTGAAGTCGTGCTTAATTACGAAAAAAATATTGTCATCGTTGCGTACCGTATGAACATCGAAGGTCTCCTCGAGCTTAATGCCGAAGCGCCGATCTTCGTCCAGCTCAATGAACCTATCACACATACCTCGGTCGTCCTGGCACCAGTCGCACTCCCCCAGGCGGTTTTTATCGTCCGAGTACGACATTTCCGGCCTATGTTTATAATTCAAATATTAAACTAGATCATTATTATTAATCACGGGTTGACTATCGGTGATGTACGTAGCTCCTCCTTTCATTCCCGAGTGCATTATTACACCAAATTGTCTAGCACACGGGAATGAAGGAGAACTTATCCAATATGAGCATTCAATAAGCAAAACCAAATCATAAAATAAGCAAAACCAAATCATAAAATAAAGTAGTATTCAAATTAGCATGCATTCAATAATTATAAGCAAAAGTACATCATCTCTTGGTGTCCGTACAACGTCGAATATTATCACTAATATAGCATCACTAATACAACTAGAACCGTAGCGCCCGACGGGTATCGTCGCGGGCGGTGGACACCCAAAGATAAGGAACCATCACAGGATCATAACTCCAGTGAGATCCCTGAAGAACCTGCCAGGTATTGTCGAACCTACCCTCCAATGCAACCATGTAACGACGGACGTGCTCGTCCTCCTTGCTGACACGGTGACGTACCACCTCCGCGGTGTCCGGAAGCCTTAGCACCGTCACTGGCCCACGCGACCGCCACCAAACAAGGATCGGGTCAACAACGGGCTGCCTCCTCACCAACCTACGTCCCCCGGAAGGTAGCACCTCCCAATACCAGCCCGGCGGAGCCCAGTCCCGAAAATGGCCCTGATCAAGCAGGCCTCCACCGCCGAGTCGACGACGACGAGGATGCGGGTAGGCATCGCCGACGTCGATGCGGGAACTACTTCTATATATAGTTAAATAAAGTAGTTTTATTAATTAAATCAACTAACTAGTTCAACCACTAAGCACTTACTATAAATAAATAAAGTAGTACTTACTAAAAACAAACTACTTCTATATATAGTAAAATAAAGTAATTTATTAAATCAACTAGCTAGTTCAACTATATATGACGAAGCACTTACTATAAATAAAATAAATTAGTACTTACTAAAAATAAACTAGTATTTTTCTAACTAATTATATTAAACACTTTCTCTTCTTATTTTTTTTCCTTTTTCTAAATACTATGAACAAAAAATCATTAAAATTCTATGAACAAAATTACAACAGAAAAAAATCATAAAAATTCTATGAACAGAAAAAAATCATAAAAATTTGACATATTCGATCTTTGCATATATATGAACATACAAACATGCATATTCAACAATAATATCACCAAAAAAATCTATTAACAGAAAAAAAATCTAACACAATATGAATAAATTAATTACACAATCTAAATTAACATACTATGAACTACACATCTAAATTACTACACATCTAATCTAACAAAAAATCTATGAACTACAAAAAAATCTAACAAAATCTAACAAAAATCATAAAAAGTTGCTCATGGCGACGGCGACGGCGACGGCGACGGCGAGGTGCGGGGCGGGGTGGGGCGGCGACGGTGTCGGGGCGGCGCGGGCCGGCGGCGTCGGGGCGGGGCGGGGCGGCGACGGCGCGGGCCGAGGCGGCAGGGGACGACAGCGTCGGGGCGGCCGGGGCGGGATGGCGACGGCGCAGGCCGGGGCGGCAGGGGACGGCGGCGTCGGGGCGGGGCGGGGCGGCAACGGCGCGGGCCGGGGCGGCAGGGGACGACGGCGTTGGGGCGGGGCGGGGCGGCGACAGCGTCGGGGCGGCAGGGGACGACAGCGTCGGGAGAGGAGGAGGAGAGATCGAAGTGGGGATGCACGGTTCTGAAATTTTCCTAAGTGTTACCTATATAGCAAAGGCTTTGGTCCCGGTTCGTGGCACAAACCGGGACCAATGCAACCTTTAGTCCCGGTTGGAGCCACCAACCGGGACCAAAGACCTCTTTTCAGCAGCCCAAAGGGCGGGAAACAAAGACCTTTGGTCCCGATTGGTGGCTCCAACCGGGACAAAAGAGGGGCATTGGTCCCGGTTGGTGCCACCAACCGGGACTAAAGAGAGGCATTGGTCCCGGTTGGAGCCACCAACCCGTACCAATGCACCCGTCTAATTACTTATTTATTTTCTGCAGCTGTTTTTTAGTTGATTCTTTCTGCAGCTGTTTTTAATTAGTCCCACCTCGCCAAGCGAGAGGCACTCGTAGCGGTTTATAAGCCCTGAGTGCAGAGACGATGAAGAAGAGGCTCAATGCTCACCTGCACGTTGCTTAGCTTCAAACCTTGAGGATTAGGGTGGACTGCACGAAGCTATGTGCAGTGCAGTTTACACTATTCCGAAAGGCTTGAAGCTAATTAACGAACATTGCGCCTCTTTTTTATTTTTAATGACTTATTACAACTCAGAAAAAATAGAAAAAAAATAAATATAGCAGAAAAGAAAAAAAATATATAAAAAACTACTCAGAAATAAATAGAAGAAAAAATAGTTGTGATTAATTTTACTAAAAAATGAGCATAGATGCTTGTTTTTAATGACTTATTACAACTCAGAAATAAATAGAAAAAAATAAATATAGCAAAAAAGAAAAAAAACTATATAAAAAACTACTCAGAAATAAATAGAAGAAATAATAGTTGTGATTAACTTTACTAAAAAAATGAGCATATATGCTTATTTTTAATGACTTGTTACAACTCAGAAATAAATAGAAGAAAAAATAGTTGTGATTAACTTTACTAAAAAAAATGAGCATAGATGCTTTTTTTAATGACTTATTACAACTCAGAAAAAATAGAAAAAAATAAATATAGCAGAAAAGAAAAAAAACTATATAAAAACTACTTAGAAATAAATAGAAGAAAAAATAGTTGTGATTAACTTTACTAAAAAATGAGCATAGATGCTTATTTTTAATGACTTATTACAACTCAGAAATAAATAGAAAAAAAATAAATATAGCAGAAAAGAAAAAAACTATATAAAAAACTACTCAGAAATAAATAGAAGAAAAAATAGTTGTGATTAACTTTACTAAAAAAATGAGCATAGATGCGCTTATAGAGAGAATTCAACCAAAATTCATAATAAATTTCTACTAACTTCAGAGAAATTCAGTATGAATTTAGGTCAAATTCCCTGTATAAGGGCATCTATTTTCATTTCGAGAGGAGCTCAACAAGGCAAAGAGGGAGGGGCTTATAAACCGGTGTGAGCCCCCTTCGGTTGGCGAGGTGGGGCTAAACTCTGGCCGCAACGAGGACCAACCCTTTAGTCCCAGTTGGTGGCATGAACCGGGACTAATGGTCAGCCTTTTGTCCCGGTTCGTGCCACCAACCGGGACCAATAGTGGTGAGCCAGGAGCGAGGACCATTGGTCCCGGTTCGTCCCTGCAACCGAGACCAAAAGGTCCAGACGAACCAGGACCAATGGCCCACGTGGCCCGGCCGGCCTCCGGGGCTCACGAACCGGGTTCAATGCCTCCATTGGTTCCGGTTCTGGACTGAACCGGGACTAATGGGCTGGCCCTGCCTGGACCATTGCCCCCTTTTCTACCAGTGAGGCTAGGGTTAGAACAGCCAACTCCATGGCTAATCAGCAGAGAATCTGATAGTGGGTGTGTGGTTACGGTCGGGAAGGAGATGTACCCATGGAACTGTCCTCCAGAGAAGACCATGTCGCCGGGGAGAGGATGGCCGCGCCACCGGTGTTTGGAACAAAGCAAGAGAGGCAAGAGGCGCGAAGAGGAAAGGTGCGGCGACGAGTGGTGGTGGTGAGTCGGCTAGTGGGCCACCATCCGAGACAGGGTGGGGGAACCACAAGTTACTTTTTTTTGAGGTGACCACAAGTTGCTAATCATGTGCTATTTCAAAAACACTGGTTATGGGCCAAACTACTGGAGCAGATGCGGTCGAGCCGGCCCAGTGGCAGTACATGACCAAACCAGACGTGCCAAACACATATGGCTACACTTGTCGTAGGCTGTGTCCAGGCCCGCAACAGCTTTATAGCCTGCCATCGAATTGACTTGATTCCATATCACGATGCAACTATGAACGTTCAGGATAACCACCGTCGTGGTGGTCAACCACCATAAGTACGCACTCATCCCCAGCCGCCCTGCCTGGTACTGTTATTGTATCCTGCATCAACATTAATCATCACCCAGTAGATGGGCGGGGCTTTCCACCTGCTTGTACATTGATGCTGGTAGGACCTCTCTCCCGCTACAAGCTTGCCATTCGCTAAGATGGACCGACACCTGACTGGAGAACTCACTTGCAGAAACACAACGCTAGCCATGCCTCCTCTTATTTCTTTCCGACCACCACTGCCACAACAGATACGAGAACAACTATTTATCGTGTTTTGGACACAAGAACAACTCGAGCGCAGGTTGGAGGCCCTCTTATATTGGAAAAAATACCGTTCCGTGGGCGTTTAATCATTGGTTGTTCGGCATGCGGCCCTACGTAGGAGCCGTGACCGTGCACTCAGCACCGTGATAGGTCGGGTGCAATCCATGGGCGCCATGTTAACTACAGCTAGCAGGGTTGTATGAAATACAAAGGGACTGGTTCCGCTGTCCCAGCAGACCGAGAACGATAATTGGAATCTTAGCGCATTCTGCCAGCAACCGGTGACGGGGACGCGGGGGCTTGAGAATTACACGAGGTATGATCATTTCAGAATGGAAATTACACGGGGACAAGGAACCTAAACTACAATAGTGTTCAACACAAAAAAGCCAAAACAAGGCCATGATATTACACTGACTCAAAACATTAGCATCAATACAAGTTTAATACCTCAGCCAACTTCCCGTGCAGCGAATGAACCACAAAAACACGCATCAAGTTTTTGCCAGACTAAGATATAGTGCGATAGGACATGATAATTTGCTCAGTTTAGGTAATTTGCCCTGTAGCGCTACCTCACATGGAGCATGTCAGTGAGGGTGGGAGTTGAAAAATGAGCAGGTCAGCTCGCAGGTATGATCATTTCAGAATGGGAATTTCACAGGGACATTTGCCATTCGCTCTGTTGCAGTATATGCATGCAAACCACCGTTTGGATTGACTTGCAATTATAGGTATGTGATATATTGGAAAGAAACTTATGCCATGTATACCATGTACTAACTGAAGTTTTTGCAGCCGTGTCAAATGTAGAACCCTTGAAAATTTCTTTTGTACTTCTTATTTTCTCTGAGCTAAGACCTTGAATCTACTTAAGGACAAACATACATATGTTCCCGCAAATTATATTATGATCCATATCATAAGAGTTTTTCTGTCTACCAAACTATCTACCTATCATGAACTGTAGTTATTGGTTTTCCTTTTGTGTACATATTGTGTATGAAGAATTTCCTGTAGAGAAAGGAAAGTTTAGTATGCTAAACAAGAGGACAAACTTACAAATAAAGAGGTGACATTAATTTGTTGAAATTATAGCTTTTCTTCAGTTAATTGAGTTTCACGGTGCAAGTGGGCATGCCAATAAGTTGAAGGAAGATTCAATGGTTGAGCATCAGGTACGCTGCAATTCCGTTGATGCTCCTCCTCAAGATCATGCCACCATTGGAGGAAATTTGGCCTACTAATCTGCAGTGAATTTTATTGGCAATAAACCAACATCCTACTATTCTGCAATCAATTTTAGTTAACTCTTATCTTACTATATATTGTAGGTTAATTCACTTTTGAATATTTTCATGGGCCTTAAGATTAACCTATCCTTATTCCATTGCACAATCCTGAACCATGGAAATAGTAGTTAAAAGTGGATGCACTGGATTCATGGTATCATTTTAGAACATGTTTTGCTATGTCATAATCTACGTAAGTAGGAGTGTCTGATTCTTTTTTGGTAAGAAGGATTAGTGCAGAGCTTGGAGAAAACCTTGAGAGGGTCCAACTTTTCTTAAGTGTGCTATTGTTAGATACTAATTTGTATGGTATCTCATATTTTCCTTTCAGGATAGGAGCTACTGTTATCACAATCGCACCTGTATGGAGGTGATGCACTTTATGTGTCATTATCGATCAACGGGAACTCTACCAAGATGAAAGCATAGCCTTTAAAAGCACTATGTCCAATGCTTCCAAGTGTAAAATGGAATGACATTGTGATCAGTTAGATTGGTGAGTTGTTTCGTGGCCCCGCACAATTATAACTGATGATTCATGTAGTATTCAAAGCCTTCACGTGACATTGTTCCACTTGTTAAGATTGAAATTTATTTGTGAATCTGGTGTTATTCTCATGCATGTATGACATGAGCTTGTTCTTAAATCAGATAATATATTATCCTTTTTTCCTTATATTTTTGGGAAAATTTGTGGTCCATCATGTAATAACTATGAAGAATCATATTACGATTTTACTTGTTTTTTTTCACTGCTTTAAAAGCCAGTTTTTATCCCATGCGACAGTATATGGACTTTATGAGTTATGCGTACCTCTGAGAAACTTTACAATTTTGTTTCAAGTTTGCATCTCGGCCATGTTCATTTGGACAATTCTTACACGTTCCATAATTACTATGAAGTTTGCATTATAAAATATAGACAGTCTAGGATATTTGACTCCTTTTTTACTATACACTAGACTAAATGTCCTATGTCTCTATCTTCTCTATGGAGAAGTTCAACCAGTTGATTGCCGTTGATGTGTGACATATACATATGATTGCGAAACTTTTTTTATTTAAATAGTTGTCTACCAATTGTGACAAAGGAGGAAATTCTTTCCTATGATTATATGTGTGTTACACGTGCACACTTACTAGTGTTAGTGAGGGTAGGAGTTGAAAAACGAGCAGGTAAGAGGTCAGCTCGTAGGAGCCCGAAAATGCAATGTCTTAAGCTACGGTCTCTCTTGTCACCAACTTATGCCCTATATCATAAGACAAATCAGTGATCAATAAAAACAAAGAAGGAACACTACTAGGGCATGCATCAAAATATTTGCACAATTCACCTTCGAGGGCTCTTGTGAATTTTTTATATTCTCTTCACAATCTTTTGAATGTCCGCCCAATCTTGTTAGGTCACAAAAGGGTGTCAATTCGACTAGAAAAGTATAATGATCTCCTAAATTGGAATGTAACTTAATTTAGTTCACCTTCTTCTAGATGACCAGCATGTACTCATCAATCTGTTTATCTTCCGAATGATATGGAAAAGAATATAGAGCATGTCAAATAATCAAATCATATGCAAAAGTACAATCGACAACATTTTATTATTTGATGATGATAATAATACTGCTAATTTAAGTACAGATACAAAGCATACACATGTTGTAACTTGTACTGAACCCAACTTGAAAATCAAAATTGATATGCCCTAAGCTTCTAGGAACATGTTACCTAATATACACTAGAAACCGCTATCAGAATATATTTATACTGTGCATGATTTAGAAATCTCTATCATGATATTGAATAATTAAAAATATATATAAACATATGCATAGATACACAAATATATGTGTATACACAATATAATTTCTGCATTGTTAATAATATTATTTAAGAAGAAAGATATTTTTTTACATTATACAATTTACATTTTGCAAAATCAAAGTTCCTAATTATATACATTACAAATGTATACCAAAGAATACTATTATTATTATTTAGAACATTGTTATGGGTTTAACTATGGTGGCTAAGTAATCATAACTTGTACTAATTAAAATTGTAATATGTTACAATAAGATTGAAATAAATACAAAAGTTTAGTATAAACCGCCTCTAAGAGAGACCAGAAGACTTAGAATTCCAATTCCAATTTTAGTGTGTAAAACTTCCACTTACAAAGTTATAATGATCTGCTAGATTGGAATTTAACTTAATTTAGTTTACCTCTTTAGAAGACCAACATTTACTAATCAATCTGTTTATGTTCCCAACCATCTGTAGAATTTACAAATGCAGAAGCACATGCAACTGATAAATCCCTCAGATGAATAGCATCAGATGCTATCAACACCTCATACATCATTTCAACATCTAGGCCCTTCACAAAGTCTATTTTCAAACCACTTATACCCTTCACCCAAAACATATAAGGTTAGAAATTTTTAATGGAATAAAATGTTTAAGTAGACAATAATAACAAAAAAACCTGAAGAGTGTGGAGCTTATGACTAATAACAGTGAACTGTTGTAATGTATCCTCGGACGGGTTAAATGAATTTTTTACTGGAATGAAACATATAATGTATCTGGATGAACTTTTGCTGGGATGGGTTTGGAGGTCAAAACAGAAAGCACCATATGTTGTGTTAGCTTAGCATGTGTAGACCTAATGAGCATGGAGGTTTGGACTTCTTGGAGAGCAGGACCATGATTTGAGTTGTCAGACATGCTCGAATGGTGGATCTTTTTCCTAGAAAGGGCTCCACGCGATGAAAGGCTTTCCTTCACAAAGGCCTTGCCTATCGCGTTGGTGCTGTCAAGAGATCCCTCTTTTGGGAGGACGTGTGGTGTGATCAAACCCCCCTCGGTGTTTGGTTCCCCATGATCTATTTGTGATGTGAGCAAAAAGGTGGCAGAAGTTCTACAGTAAGGGAGCATAGCCCTTACGTTTTTGTCGCTCATTTGGCCGGTGAAGTGGCTGAGTGGCACGAGGTGGACCTTTTGACGAAAAATACTCACCAGTTCAAAGATGTAGGATACTGGGCACTCAATGCAAATCACCAATAGAGGTGTTTCTACCATACATCTCGACAGTTGAAAAGCACATCAGTTTCTCCTTGGATTTAATAACTAATTGGGAGACTCACACTCACAAAGTCGGTGTTGTCTGCCTGCCTATCTTATGTCATGTATCAATGGGTAATGCTGAAATAGAAAGACTCTTGAGATCATTATTTTGGAAAGGAAAAAAACTTCGAATGGAAGTGAGTTGGGACTATGTGTGTAGGGATTTCAAGGAGGGGGGGGGGGGGGGGGGGGGGTTGGCATAAAGAATCTATAGATCCAAAATTCCTGCCATCTTTCGAAGTTCATACACAAGTTGCTAAATGGGCGTTGGCAGTGCATTCGCACAACAAACATTTAGAGGACAAAATTAAGGTCAAGACCCGAGCTTGGGCACACCTGAATGGGCTTATTGACACATACATAAATGCCACTTGTGTGCAACTTGCGATGAGGCAAGTACTTCCCTGTGGAAAGACAAATGGACAAGCAATGTCCCTTTTTGTGATTTATTTCTAGCTCTTTTCTCACATGCAATCAAGCCAAATATCTCGGTGGCTGACTGTTGGCACAATGGAGAATGGTACACTCTCCTGTTCCATTTAACATCTGATAGAGCGGGTTGTGAGAAGGATGTGTTGATGGCCTTTCTCTACTTCTGCTCGCTAAGCAATGGATTTAATGATATTTGGGGTTGTAGGATTGACAAAACAGGCTCATTTTGCTCCATATGTAGTCCATATTGGAATCTCTAAAAAGACTTATATTTAGGAACGGAGGGAGTAGACTATGAACTAGGGGGGTGTTAGCCATGTGTGAGCTGATACAGTCTGGAAATGTGCGGCACCAAATAAAGGAAAAATGTTTGGTTGGTTGTTAGTCAGAGGAAGGATCAAGGTTAGAGCAGTCATGTTCAAGCATCAGATCATTGACGATGAGCAGTGTCCTTTTGGTTGCAATTGCAGAATAACAGTGGAGCACTTTACGTTTGAATGTGCAGGTACTAGGCAGATTGTCACTTTCCTAGGGATTCAGTTTGAAGACGGGCCGACAATTGAAGATATTATCAACAGTGCAAAGCAGAAATGCCCGCCCGACAAAATTCAGGCCTGGGACTTTGTCAACTTTTTGGAGCATTTAGTTAGCATTCGTTGGAGGCTTCACCTGTCGGTGACAGGCACCGCCCGACAACTTCGGAAGAGATGCATGTGTCACCTGCCAAGATGCATCGAACTCGATGTGTTAATGGAGGGACGTCCCATACTGCCACAAGCAGAAAGGCCATCTCCACCTCAAGATTCAGACTCTGAGTCGCCCACATGACCACAGAGTCCGCCGCCGTCGAAGATGAGTGTTTGCCACCATGATTCTGAGCACTACAGGTAGCACCCACCGTCGTGCCAGTCGATGTCGTCGCCCATACAATGGCAACTGTCATGATCCCGCGTCAACCATCGTCGATGCCGGAGGAAGCTCCAGCCGCCACACGTGTGCTAGGACTTCCCTGTGAACGGGATCCCAAGACCCACCGGCACAAGGCCCCAAGACCTGCCCCGTCATCCCCGACGGAGGGGACACCGCCACCACGATGACCAAAGCCGCTGCTCCGGGGATCATGCACCGTCAATTTTAGCAACTGCACTATCCATGAGCCAATGGGAGCATCTCAAGAGATCGACCCCAATGTGTGCAAGATGTGCACCATTGGTGCACACATCATGGTGGGAGGACGCAAGATGGGATATTTTGCCAGCCCTACACTTTCCGCTCAAATAAAGTTTTGATTGAGCAAATCAGGGAGATGGAGGTGGCTCTTGCCGCCAAGACTCGTGAGGCCCTAAGCCCAAGCCTGAAAGTCATTGCCACCCAAGACGAGACAATACACATGTATCGGTCTCGCATCACTGACCTAGAGGTGGCAAACAAGCTCCTCATCAATGCATTTCACTAGCGTCACCAAACTCCAATTGGAAGAACACACCACTACCAACAAAAAAGAGACTAAATGAAACCAACCGGCTTAGCATGTTAAGCTTGGGGGGGGGGGGATTTGAGGCCCTTTGTATCCCCTATTACTCTTTCAGTTTTATTTGGATTCAAGGTTTTTATTTCGTTCGAATAAAAATAGACAATCGTGCTTCCTTTGATGGAGAGAAGAATCATTTATCCGATGAGTCATAGATATTTAGATGAATGCTCTATAATGGCGTTTATACTGAATTTGCTTTGAATGATAAGTTCCAATGTATGTTAAATATTTTTGCTCAAGAAAGATGATTCAAATCTTCCACATCTTTAGTATCGATCGAGGAGACGAGGTTGACAATTTGATGGGATGGATCACTTTTATTTTCAGTTTCCTCGATGAATTACCTGGTGAAGTAATAAAACTAGTGATCCGAGTATATATGGAAGAGCATGTTGTTGTTAAGGTTGAAAAATAACTGAAACGAATTTGAATAACTATTGGGATGGTTCGTTGAAGCAAATGATGATCACTGCATGACAATGGAGCAATCAGTGTATGGTCTATGGCATGCACGTAATGAGGCAAGAGATGAGAGATGGATTACTGATCCACATGAAACCATGAATTCGGTGGTAGCATACACATGGAAGAGTTGAAGGCAATCAAGAGGAAGAATGACAACCGAGCAATCCTGATATCCAGCAGCGCTGGCCAATACCGGAGGAGGGCTAGAGTAGTGCTGAGAGATCATGACGAGGTGTTCAGCTGACCCGGAGATGGTCGAGATTCTAGTCTGCAAGCGTGCAGTCCAGGTGGCGGCCGAGATCAATGCGCAGAAGCTGCATGTGGAGGTGGATAACATGGCAGTGGTCAGCATGCTTAACGACTCGGCAAAAAATCTCTCCGCTGTTAGGCCATGGATTGAGGAGATCAAAGGGATGCTCAAAGACTTTCAAGAGGCCAAGGTGTCTTCGATGGAACGATCTGCAAGTGGTGTCGCAGATAGGTTAGGTAAAGTAGGGGAGAATTCTAAAATGTAGATGCATCTGCCACATGAAAAATATATCCAAGTACAACACATAGAAGAGTTCCAAAATGTAGATGCATTTGCTGCAGCATACAATAGTAGGGTAAACAAAGACAATCATACAAATTAAGGAAGTGTTTACAACAAAGAGTTCACGTACTCACTGGTCGAACCCGCTTTCTCTTCATTGTTTTTGAGTTATGTAGTATATCTAAAGTAAGAGACATGAGCCGTTCGAACTCTTGATACAACATCTGTATACCCTTAATATTCCTACCATAATGTAGTTGAAGACATCCGATTGCAATCTATAACTTACATTCCATATGCATGTCAAAGAAAGTAAATATATTCTAACGATAGATGAAGATTTTTTGCAATAACATTATGTTGTACATGTTTAGACGTGGTCTTCTTCTTCTTCTTCTTCTTCTTCTTCTTCTTCTTCTTCTTCTTCTCCTTCTTCTCCTTCTTCTACTTCTTCTTCTTCTTCTTCTTCTTCTTCTTCTTCTTCTTCGTGTGTTCCATCAGATTTTCCCACTCCATTGGTGACTTGTTAGCGTCTGGTGTGTAACGATGATCACTACTTAACACTAGATACAAAACAAGATGCCAAAATTTTTAAATATTGACGTCAAAATGAGTGCACGTGCACATACTTATTTTAAGATCAAGGAAATGAACTAGCAATAAAGACCCTAACTAGAATAAGCCATGGTCTTAACCTGAATAAGAAGCGCAAATTTTAAATCTTGTAAAAGAGTAACATCTTTCATGCTAATTTTTCACAAAAAAGGATCCAGACGTGCATGTGGAAATTTGATCAGGTACCAAAGGGAGAATTGACACCTTGACGTTTCGGATGAATCAAACAAAAAGAATCTAGGCGAGCATGTCAGATAACCGAATCATATGCAAAAGTACAATCGACAACATTCTATATATTTGATGATTATAATAATATTGCTAATTTAAATACAAGTACAATGAAAATCACAATTGACATGCCCTATAAGTTTTTAGGAACATGTTTACCTAATCTACACTAGAAACCACTATTAGAATTTACTTTTAGTGTGTATGATTTAGAAATCTCTACCATTATATTGAATTATTAAAAATATATATAAGCACATGCATAGACATACAAATATATGTGTATGCACAATATAGTTTATGCATTATTTAAAAAATTATTAATAATTATTTGACAAGAAAGAGAATTTTGTTACATTCTACAATTTACAATTCGCAAAATCAAAGTTTCCTAATTATATAAATGTATACCAAAGAATACTATTATTATTATTTAGAACATTATTATGGGTTTAACTATGATGGCTAAGTAATAGAAACTTGAACTAATTAAAATTGTGATATTGTACAATTAGATTGAAATAAATACAAAAGTTTAGTATAAACCGGCTCTGACAGAGATCATAAGACTTCCACGTTGACCAGAAGACAAAAAAACCCAAAATAGAGCGACGATAATACACTGACTCAAAACATCAGCATCCATACAAGTTTAAGACCTTAGCCAACTTCCCATGTAGCGAATGAACCACAAAATATTTGAACAAATCACCTTCGAGGTCTCTTGCGGATTTTTGATATTCTCTTCCCAATCTTTTGAATTTCTGCCCAACCCTCTTATGCCACAAAAGGGTGTCAATTCGACCAGAAAGGTATAATGATGTGCTAGATTAGAATGTAACTTAATTTAGTTTACCTCCTTATAGACGATCGACATGTACTCGTCAATATGTTTATGTTCCAACCATCTGCAGAATTTAGAAATGCAGAAGCACATGGGACTGATAAATCCATTACATGAATAACATCGGTTGCTATCATCACCGCATACATCATTTCAACATATAGGCACTTCACAAAGTCTTTTTACAAACCACTTATGCCCTGCACCCAAACATATAAGGTTAGATATTGTTACCAGAATAAAATGTTCAAGTAGAAAATAAAAGCAGGACATTAAGAGTATAGAGCTTATGACTAACAGCAGTGAACTATTGTAATGTATGCTGGGACGGGTTTAAGGAAATTGTTAACAGAATCAAGCATATAATGTATCTAGATGAACTTTTACTCGGATGGGTTCGGAGGCCAAAATAGAAAGCACCATGGTGTGTTGGCTTAGCATGTGTAGACCTAATGAGTATGGAGGTTTAGGCTTCTTATAGAGCAGGACCAGAAATATTTTGTTGCTGACCAAATGGATCACGAAATTAGAGAGGAGTGACCAGGATTAGAGTTGTCAAACTCTTGGAAAGAAGCATTTGGTGGGTGGCAGTTTCTTTCAGACGTGCTCGAATGGTGCATATTTTTCTAGAAAGGGCTCCACGCGATGAAATGTTGCCTTCACAAAGGCCTTGCCTATCACGTTGGCGGTGGCAAGAGAGCCCTCTTCTAGGAAACCCCCTCAGTGTTTGGTTCCCCGTGGTCTATTGGTGATGTGAGCATAAAGGTGGAGGAAGTTACGCAGGAAGGGGGCCTAGCCCTTACGTTTTGTCGCTCATTTGGCCCCAGTGAAGTGGCTGAGTGGCGCGAGCTGGACCTTTCGATGGAAAATACTCACAAGGTCGAAGATGCATGTAGGATACTAGGCACTCAATGTAAATCACCAACTTCCCAGATAACCTGCAATATAAAGAATAAGTTGAACCATATCATAAAGCTGCTCACAATATTCTGTAATCGTGTATGCATTAGCTGAAACAAATCATGCATGTTGCTTATCAAGATCACTCTGGGTCACCAAATTAGCATGTACTTCCCCCGTTCCTAAATATAAGTCTTTTTAGGGATTCTAATATAAACTACATACCGAGCAAAATGAGTTAATCACACTCTAAAATATGTCTATATACATTCGTATGTAGTCTATATTGAAATCTCTAAGAAGACTTATATTTAGGAATGAATGGAGTATGTTTTGCACCCAGGTGCAATACATCACATGTAAAAATCGCACAAAAAGTTTGTGAGCTCAATTGAATTCCAAAGCAACCTCCTTGATGCACACATATTTTTGCTTGACCCTCAAACCAACCTCCCAGATGCACACAAACATCTGATTAATCATACATAGTGGCATTAGCAGTACATATCTTCTATATCTAAATAGGGGCACCCCACTAGCTTATTTTCCTACCTCCACAACGAGCCACGTCTTAAGAATTGTCCTAGCCATTGATGCAGCATATCAAAAGTGTTTGCAGCCGTCTGATCTAGAGTTGGCAAAATTTACAAGGGTTGCCACGCTAAGTAAAAGTAATGATCCGTGTCGTCTCTTTCCCCGGTTCTTTCTTTTTTGAAGGAACACGATTTACTGGGTGCAGCCATTCTTCTCTTGTGATGGCTCATCCCCATGGATTCCTCAACCCACCTCCCTGTGGCATGTTGGCAGCGCAAAAACTACGACGGCGCGCCAGGGCGACATTGCCGCTCTCTCGCGTGGTTGACAGTGCGCCCAGTCGCTCCCTGTGGCCTAGCTCCTTTTCTCGATCTTCTTAGTTATCGGGCAAAATCTTGTGCGCTATGGTGGAATGGATTCGCGACGAATAGGATAACAAATTTTATGTTTGAAGTTGATGCAATCTGTGGGCTAAATAGTCAAATATGATAGGATTTTGTACTACTTGTGCGTTCTATTTGTTCCTGTGCTGAAGGTTGAAGACGACCCAGACTGGGATAAATGAGAGGCCGAACTGGGAGTTTGGTTGGGCCAAGTGTCGTTCCAAACCCATGGTTGTTAGAGATAACGACCCATGTAAACAGTGATATTAGTTCGTCTTCCCCGCAGTTAATCTTATCGCCGCCGCTCTCTCTTCCACCTCCTCGACTGACACTCTCCCGTCTACAAAGGCACATGAAACGGAAGCATTCATGGCCCCACATCATCCCCTTCCTCACGTGTTCAGCGGCTATAACCACAAGAGAAACACCATTAACTCGACAGCCCTCAGGACACTTTTCACCAGATCGGGTATTCATGTCGTCGCCGGATCCGCGGGTAAGCGTTGCTCCATCTAGATCACCTAATCCGTTTGCCGCTGCCCCCACGAGTCCTTTGTCGCACCATGATTTCTCGATCAATTTTGTAGGGAAATCCCCCTTGGTGAATGCCTCTTTATTTTCTTCTATTTCTCCTTGATTCAAAACCTGGTCTTCATGTTGTCCTTGGACTGAAGTCAAGTTGGGTGCACAGTTGTACATTACAGGGTCAATCTACATGGATGTGAGATATTCAGTTATTGGTGGATATCTTTTCAACAACATTGGTATGCTGAAGACGTGATATCTTCTAACGTGAGCTTTATTTATCTGATTGTTCTGTTTTCATGATTGAAAATTTTGGTTATTAAATATCACTTTCTCATCAGGTCACCTGCAGAAGATTATAGTCATTTTTAATGTTGAATCACTAGCAACTACAACTGTGGCTCTCTATGTACTCTTCAGGTATGACCTTTTGAACTATTGTGTATTTTTGTTTTAGCGGTATTATGTACAAGTTCGAAACTCTCAGTATTTTAGAAAAAGTTCAAAAACATCAAACAACCAGCGAGCAGAAGGATGTGGGCTTTGTCTGACATTGCCATATCCGCATCCTGAGTGGTATTTGTTTCCTTCGCTAAAAAATCAGTGTTGATTTGAATTCTTGTGATCGGTCTTTATATCAAAACTAACATCACTTCATTTGTCGATGAAACCACAAGCCACTTCCAGTTGCTACCTTCTCACCTTCAAGCATTGCATCAGTGGTGTGTCCGCCTGATCCCACAACAGTTGCTTGCTCTCTGATGACTTCCTAATCGGCATATTAATTTTTGTTCTCTGCACATGCTGCACAAGGATGGCACTTCGACAGGGGCATCGGCCTGACATGAATGTACACCCATTTTTGTCCTCAAGATTTTAGTAATCAGTGTCTTATTCTATGCATTTCTATTTGAAATTAGAATCAGGCTTTCTATGTTTCCTGAAGATGCGTGGTGAGATGCCTGCTTTCAACCAAATTTGGAATTCTTGAGATGGTAAGGATGCTTCTCTCTTTTGTAATATTTACAATATTTGTCAGCTTGTTGTAGCTATTTTTACTTGCTCTAGCCAGTTATATTTCTGAAATGATTGGCCAAGTTAATCCCCTCTTTCTCATTCAGCCAACTACATCATGCACTAGTTTAAACCAATTTATGAAAATGGCTATTCTTTTAACTGATAGTAACTCGAGTATATCACATATCGTACTTCTGTTATGTTAAGCAGATATAAGGAGAAACAATAAACAAAGATAAGAAGATACATGTGGCAAAGGAAGTTTGAATTCAGGTGTCAATTCCCTTTTCTACACGAATCATTATTTTATTTTCATATGACATCCATCTTACTTTCCTGGCAACATTTATACTAAATTGGAGCGGGAGAATAAACTTGATACAGTAAGTAATGTTGGTCATTTGAGGGCTCCATGTTGTGTGCCTACTATTTAGGTTTGCGAGCTGCAAACTGATACTTTAGGAAGACCAATTAATGTGCCAAAATTTACTTATGGGCATACAGAATATCAACAAAACATACTCATTTTATTGTCATGTAATACAAGAAATATGTGGATCATTGCAAGTTCTGTAAACATCTAAATGGCCAAGATGATGTAATGTAATTAAAGCCTTTTGCATAACTTGATGGACATGAATGATCAATTTTGTTAGTCATGCTTTTTATGGATGAACTGGAAATTTATTCTCAATGTTCGAATCACCATGCATCATAGCGATTTCCCTTTATTACATCATTTACTTTCGCATATAAGTAATATAGTTGGTAATTTTTCGTTGCAAATTCTTTGCTCCAATTCCCGCTGCAACGCACGGGGTATCTTCTAGTATATACCTACCTAAAATCTAAAAAGTGGCCGCGCACCAACTAGACGAACCGGGCGGCCGGCCCGCGACCGCACGATCGCTTGCGATCGGCCTCGCGCAAGCGCCAGGTGTCGCCTGGTCGGTTTCGTCCAACCGCGTCATCATGGGCGGTTTGTCCGCATCCGGACGAGCATGGACCCACATGTAAGCGGGCGTGGCGTAGATCGTGGGTGGCAGTTTTCGAAACGTGAGCCGTTCTCGCCCTTTCCCCCCTTTCTCTCATGTTGCTCCCCCGTTCTCCGCTCCTCTCCTCCGCCCTCGCTCTCGCTCCGCGGCAAAATCGCGCTGCGGCTCTCCAAATATCCGGTGGACCGCAGGGGGTTTCGCTACTGGCCCTCGTCGGCGTTGCAGGTACCCAGTGCGTCTCTCCTTTCTCTGTCTCGTCACCAGGGGTCTAGGTCGTCTCGAGGTCGTCAGCGGCGGAAATGGTGGGCCGGGATTCCTAGGGTTTCTTCGGTTTCTGTGGCATCAACTCCCTCGCACGGTCATTTTGGTGTAGATGCTTTTCGGGTGGGATGGGTGTGCTTCCATTTGACTCTTCTGTCATTGGATCTATGCGGCAGCAAGGGATGGTAATGGTGGGGATTCGTGGGGGGAATGCGTTTGTTGTTGGTGCAGGTGGTTGTTGGATTTGCACTCGAGGCAGACATCCGCGATTGCCCTTTGTTGAAAGTGCATTATATCGACTAGAGGGGGGTGAATAGGCGATTTTTATGAATTCTTCACTGAGGAATTTGCTGGTGAGGAAATTCCTAAATGAAGAACTACTTGCAGCGAAATAAGTACTCAAAAGTAAACATAGAGGAACACAAGCATAGTCATCCTGATGAAATGAAGACAAGCACAGAGTACAGAAAGCGTAAGCACAAGATAACACATGATGAAGACAGACAGACTGAGGAAATTGAGAAAGTATTCAGTGAAAGTCTTCAAACAGATATGAACAAGCACACGACAACTAAAATGAGGAAATGAAAGAGTTGAGGAAATAGAACCAGTAAGCTTGGTGAAGACAATGATTTGGTAGACCAGTTCCAACTGCTGTCTCAGTTGTACGTCTGGTTGGAGCGGTTAGGTATTTAAACCCGAGGACACACAGTCCCGGACACACAGTCCTCACCGTATTCTCCTTGAGCTAAGGTCACATAGACCTCGCCCAATCACTCGTGGTAAGTCTTCAGGTGACTTCCAAACCTTCACAGACTAGGTCACTCGGCGATCCACAATTCCTCTTGGATGCTCTAGACCATGACGCCTAACTGTCTGGAAGACGCACAGTCTTCAAAGGTAACAAGCGTCGGATCCACGCAGGATCAATCTCTTCAGTGATGCTCAATCACTTTGGGTTTGTAGGTGTGTTGGGTTTGGGTTTTCCTCACTTGATGATTTTCGCTCAAAGTCCTCGGAGGATGGGATGCTCTAAAATGACAAGTGTCAGTTTCTCTCGGAGAAGCCAACCAGCTAGTGGTTGTAGGGGGCGACTATTTATAGCCTAGGGAGCAGCCCAACATGATAATACATAAATGCCCTTCAATGATATGACCGTTAGGTGGATAGATATTTTGGGCCAGTTGGCGCATAGCACAACAACGGTCGGAATTTTGACTCTCAAATTCCTCAGGGCTATCATGTTCCTCACTGTGTAGGCAATCCGCACTGGCAAATTCCTAACTCCTCAGTCAGAACAAATTCCTCAGAGACCAGAAGAACTTCGTCTCTGTCACTGAAGAATATGATTGAACTGTATGAGATTTCCAATGGCTTCACTCAAAGGGATTGGTAGGTGTAGGATTTTGAGTTGAGCATCACATGGAAAATTTTCCTTAGTATTTTCTCGACCCCCTTTAACAGTACGATGTTTCCTATGACTCAAGAAAGAGAAAATGAAACTATAAAAACAAGAATATTCACGCTTCATGTTCCTCGAATGATTGCCAAGTCTTCAAGGTCACACCAATTTCTTCACTTTCAAAGTCTTCAGAAAGTCTTCAGAAATCCAAAGTCTTCAGTTGAAGAACTTCATTTTTAAGGGTCGACTTTCTCTGTAAATATCAAACTCCTCATAGACTTGTAGACCTGTGTACACTCACAAACGCATCAGTCCCTTAACCTATAAGTCTTCAATACACCAAAATCACTAAGGGGCACTAGATGCACTTTCATTCTCCCCCTTTTTGGTGATTGATGACAATATAGGTTAAGTTTTCAACGGGGATAAACATATGAAGTGTAAATACTGATATTGAGGAATTTGATTGCAAGATATAGAAGAAATCCCCCTGAAGATGTGCATAGTGAGGAATTTGCTTTTGAAGCAATGCACACTTGAAGAGTATAATCATGGAGATCTCCCCCTATATCTTGTAATTCATACACGCATTTGACATATAGTATGAAGAATTTGAAATGCATGATGAAATATGGTGACTGATGTAATTCAGCATGCGTGCTTTAACATTAATGAGGAATAAGCATGCAGAAGAACTCAGCAAAAGTATCAGGCCACCATAGAGTTTAAGATTACAACTCGATCCAGCAAAGTCATCAAAAGAACGAGAGTTGTAACTTAGAAAAAAACGCCCATATAAGATAGACCCGCTTGAAGACTAACTCAAATTTCTCCCCCTTTGTCATCAAATGACCAAGAGGGTTGAAAATGAGGACTAACGCCCCTGAAGAATATCATGATGATGGAGGAGCGCCAGCGTTGTTGGGTTCTTGAGTCGTTGTAGGGCCTGCCGCAGTGTCATCCAAGTCTTCATATTCATCCGTGTCGCGTGACAAAGAAAATGAACTGGGCACCAAGGAAGGAACCTTGACCTTCTTGTATTTCTTCGGTGGAGGAGCAGACCAGTCAAAATCTTCCTTGAAACCCATTTGCTTCTGATCTTCTTCACCATAGAAATGTGACAGAATAGCCCAGGTGCGATCGAAGACTTTATGGAGGTAGTAATGGTTTTTCTTCACTGCATTATGTGTAGCAGTCATGTTGTGAAGAATAGAACCGAACTGACGCTTAACCCATTGTGGTTTCGATCCACCTTCTGGTGAAGACTAAGAAGCAGTTCACGGCCAGTCATCACACGAGGAGCAGTGGCTTGAGGATTTGGCTTGGATGCATTGGCAGCAGTATCATGAGTGGCAGAGTCATCATTGGTGGAATAAGATGCAGCTTTACGAAACTGAGCATCCAATGGACGAATGCCTTCATCAATAACAGCTGGTGCCTTGCCCTTCTCATTAGCTGAGGAATATGTCCGTTTGAGGACTTCAATCGGGGGCAAGTAGCTGAGGTGATTCTGAAAATCAGCTTTGTAGTTGAGTGAAGACCTTGTTCTGAGGAATCTCATAATCCAAGGGGCATAAGGCTTCAACTCAAACGGAGAAAGTGCAACATTTGCAAGAGTCCTCATGAAGAAATGATGATAATTGACAGGGATGCCATGCATGATGTTGAATAGCAGATTCTTCATGATGCCAACAATTTCCTCATCAGATGAGTCGTGGCCTTTGATAGGACTCATAGTCTTCTTCAAAATGCGATAGATGGTTCTTGGCACATACAACAATTCCTTCACGAGGAATTTGGTCCTTGGGGCTTGACCGGGCTTCAGAGGCTTCATCAGCACTTGCATGTAATGAGCAGTAAGTTCAGGTTCTTGGTACAGACAACGAGCACCTTCAGGTGGAGGACTGATTGGCAGGGCATGAAGCAATTCAGAGGCCGGTGCCTTATAATGAGTGTTTTTGGTCATCCAGTCCAACACCCAAGTGTTGATATCATCAGCATCACCTGTGATGTGCAGCGTGGCGTAGAATTGAAGAATAAGCCCTTCATTCCAATCAACAATGTCAGAGCAAAAGTTGAGCAGTCCTGCATCATGAAGCACACTGAGGACTTGAGAGAAGCAAGGCATTGATTCCATGTCCACGTGAGGAATATGCTCGCGGTCAAAGACTTTGTCCTTATTGAAAAGCAGTGAAGAATAGAAATGGCCTGGCTGGCAGTCCAGAAGCGCTTCCTTCTAAGACGAGCATTGTCATAAGGATTGAATTCAGTGAACAAAACATGATCGCCGAAGAAGTCATCAGCCTTGAATTTCTGCTTCTTTGAGAAGGGATCCTTTGGCTTGGGCTGAGGAGTGTCAGTCAATTGCATCAGCACCTCAAGAATCACAATCTCAGGATCCACAGACTGAGGAATTTCAGGCTCTTCTTCAGCTGCAGCCTGGGTCTTCACTTCTTCATTTACAATTTCTTCAGCACTAGTGGCTTAAATTTCTTCATGGACAGATGGGGTTGCATGAGGTGCTTCAGATCTCATTTGTACTTCAGTAGCAGCAGGGGACTGAGAAATTGCTTGAAGTGGAGTGAACATTGGAGAGTTCGGGTGCTGACTTTCCCAAAGGTCATTGTCGGTGTCAAAACCGGCGGATCTCGGGTAGGGGGTCCTGAACTGTGCGTCTAGGCGGATGGTAACAGGAGACAAGGGACACGATGTTTTACCCAGGTTCGGGCCCTCTTGATGGAGGTAAAACCCTACGTCCTGCTTGATTAATATTGATGATATGGGTAGTACTAGAGTGGATCTACCACGAGATCAAGGGGGCTAAACCCTAGAAGCTAGCCTATGGTATGATTGTTGTAATGTATGTTGTGTCCTACGGACTAAAGCCCTCCGGTTTATATAGACACCGGAGAAGGCTAGGGTTACACAGAGTCGGTTACAATGGTAGGAGATCTACATATCCGTATCGCCAAGCTTGCCTTCCACGCCAAGGAAAGTCCCATCCGGACACGGGACGGAGTCTTCAATCTTGTATCTTCGTAGTCTTGGAGTCCGGCGGACGATGATAGTCCGGCTGTCCGGACACCCCCCAGTCCAGGACTCCCTCAGTAGCCCCTGAACCAGGCTTCAATGACGATAAGTCCGGCGCGCATAATATTCGACATTGCAAGGCGGGTTCCTCCCTTGAATAATCCAGAGAAGATCATGAACACCAGGATAGTGTCCGGCTCTGCAAAATAAATTCCACATTCCACCGTAGAGAGAATAAAATGTACACCAGTCCAATCTGCTGACATATTATGCGGCATGACATCACACCGCTACCAAGCCTTTATTTGAATCGTTTTTTATCATACCACCTCAGCACGTTTAGCGAAGCGGTTTCCTTGGCACGTCCTGTCGAAGCAGGGATCGTGTTCCCCTTATTCCGGGATTCTCATCAATACGGACGTGGGTAACCCAACCGCGCCATTGATGGTGGCACTTGGGAGATAAGCGAGTTTTACCAGGCCGGTGGGGGACGCATAATCTTCGTCCGCCTATATATAAGGGATAAGGATTTACCTTCTCACCTACGCCTTCTTCCTCCTTTGATTATCCATCTCCGCGCACTCAAGCTCCAACGCCCAAGCTCGCGCATCTCGCCTCGACCTTCTCCGATCATGTCCGGAGCGGGAGGCAAATGGTTGGCCTCCCCCGTTAAGGAGGAGCACATCACCAAGCTGCGCAGCGCCGGATACCTTTCCGGCGATATCGCGCATCGGCTGCCCGACGAGGGGCAGCTCATCCCCACCCCCGGGCCCCATGAAAGGGTTGTTTTCCTTCCCCACTTCCTCCGCGGACTGGGCTTTCCACTGCACCCTTTCGTCCGGGGGCTCATGTTCTATTACGGCCTGGATTTCCACGATCTGGCGCCGAACTTCATCCTCAACATCTCGGCGTTCATCGTCGTGTGCGAGGCCTTCCTCTGCATCCAGCCCCACTTCGGCCTGTGGCTCAAGACCTTCAACGTCAAGCCGAAGGTTGTGAAGGGCACGCAAGCGGAATGCGGAGGCGCCATGTTGGGCAAGTTGCCCAACGTCCTTTGGCTCGAAGGAGCCTTCGTGGACTCCGTTAAGGGGTGGCAATCGGGGTGGTTCTACATCACCGAGCCGCGCGAACCCATGTGGGCGGCGGCCCCCGAGTTCAGATCTGGCATCCCCACGCATCTCACCTCCTGGAAAGAGAAGGGCTTGTTGTGGGGCAATCCGAAGGAGCTGACGGGACTCCGAGCCTGTATCCAGAAGCTGGTGAACAATAAGCTCAGGCTCGTCGACGTGGTCCAAGTCATGCTCATCCGCCGGATTCTCCCATGCCAAGAACGGGCATTCAATATGTGGGAGTTCAATCCGGAACAGCACCAGGCGCTAAGTGGGCTCTTCGACACAATGTACGAAGGCGCCTAGAGGGTGCTGTTTAAGGGCACCGAATCCCCCGCATCCGCGACGGAAGATCACGGATTTAGCTCGCAGCATCCAGCTGACGAGGTAAGTGATTCAACCCCTTTACGGGACACTTGTGGTAAACAGATTGATTCTGAGAGGGTTTCAATCTTTTCTTTTCCTTTGGCAGGAATGGATGGAGAAGGCCGTGCAGCTCATCTGTCCGGCTCCCATGCCAGAAGACCCTGTGAACGCCCGTCTAGCAGGGCTGCTGGTTCCGGCACCGCACGTGGTGCCGGAGAAGAAGGCCAAGAAGGTGGCCACGGGGACTCGAAAGAGTTCCCGCAATCAAACGTCCGACGACGAGGCGGACTCCTCCCCCGAAGACGAGGAGGAGGAAGAAGACTCTCTCCCGGAGGAGGGAGAGAGGAAGAGGAAGGCTTCCCCAATAGGGGAGGCCGAAGGGTCCAAGAGGGGGAGAACTATCCCCCCGGACAGTTCCGCCAACACCATCGTTGGCGAGGAGGAGTGGCCTTCAAGGGCCAGGCCTCCGGCGAGATCGTAAGTATCCGGATCCCTGATATGCAATTTCTTTCGCGTCACCTAGTGTCCTACTAATGCCGCATACTGTCCGCAGTCCGGCCGATGATGATCTCCCGCTTCATCGAGCGGGTCGTTGGCCCCGTCGGATGTGGATTCACTTCCGACTGCCTCTACCCCCCACGCCGATGAGGACGCAGAGGTGGGATCCCAGAGAGGGACCCATCAGGAGGAGGCTCCGGAGGCGCCGCCAGGCAGCCTCCCGGACTTTGCGCCGGACTCTACATCGGAACCCGCAGTGGTTCCAGAGTCCGGCAGGCGGCCCCTTCGAAAGAAGGGCAAGACTGTGACACTGGTGGCCTCCGTCCAACCGGAGGCGCCGGACAACTTGTTGGAGGCGCTTAAAAGCGCTTCCATCGAGGAAGAACACCGCACTATCATGAGTGCGGTGATTCAAAAGGTTCAGCTTGCTAAGAGCGGGCTGACCGAAGCCTGCAGCAGCCTTCTAACAGGCTTTGAGGTAAGAAGTTATAATTATGTAATGTAATACCGCATAGACAGTAGCCCCTGATGCTCAGTTCGGTGTTCGGAAAGAAAAACCGGACTGAGGATCTAATAAGATATACGCAGGGTTGCTTAAAATATGTCAATATGGGTTTGCAGGCTGCGCTGCTGACCTCTGCCGCACTGACTGCGGAGGTTGGTGCGTTGAAGCAGGATCTCGAGCAGTCCGAGCAAGAGCTCGGCCATGCCAAAAAGCAGCTCGAGGACAAAGAAGGTGAGTAACACCACTTTGAATAGTTACCTTACAGAAAAGGATTTTGGTTGCGATAGAATTAACAAGGATAATATGGGTATTGCAGGGGCCACGAACGAGGTGACAGCCCTGAAGGAGGCTGTGTCCGTGGCCGAACGCAGTGCGGCCGCGGAACGGGCAGAGCGAGAAAAACAGGAGGCACAGGTGGCGGCAGTACGGCAAGAGCTCCAGGCTCTCATGGAGAAGCATGAGAGCTTGGAGCGTGACTCCAAGACTCGAGAGTCTGAGCTTGCCTCGGCTCTCGAAAGTGCCAAGTCCGCAAAGGCCGAGGCCCGTAAGGCCCTTCAGGAGGTTGAAGATGTAAAGAAGATAGCGGCGGGTAAGGCATTTTTCATGCAAAGCAAGCATGTTAGTGTAAACTACCTGACACTTACCCGCATTCGGAGCTCTCCAGGGGCGTTTGCAGATCTGCCGCGTAGTGTGTCCGATGCCGCCGCATTCTATCATGGCGAGGAGGGGAGCTCGACGGAGAAGGTCTTCTGGTCTCAGTACGCTGAGGCCGGCCATCCGGTGCCCCCAAGTGACCAGCTGAAGCAGCTGGTCGAACTCCACAAGGTGGCTGAGGAGGCCATGAAGGGCCTTATAGTCCGGCTGTGGCCTGGACAGGCCATGCCTGGGAGCTACTTCGGCCTCGTGCGGCGGCTGGTGGATGCGTGCCCCTGGGTGGAGGTCATCAAGCGCTCCGCCTGTATTGAAGGTGCTCGTCGGGCCCTTGCCCGCACAAAGGTGCACTGGGGCAGGCTGGATGCGGAGAAGCTTCTCACTGACCCGCCGCCACCGGGCAAGGAGTATCGTACGCCCGAAATGTATTATAAAACTGTCCTGAAGGGAGCCCGCGATGTTGCGGATGAATGCCCCAGAGATGTAATTTTTGAGTAAACTCGCTATGTATTATCCTGTGCGCTGAAAACTTTGTTCATATGCGCATTAAGCAACGCTTGTTTAATTTAAAATATTACCTTCTGTGCGGCCGTTTATAAAATCTGAGAGATGGCAAGTCGTTGGCTTCAGCCCCCGAGCCGCGAGTGCTGGGGTGTTCGGGATAAACTTGAGCACTCTTGTTCCCATTTTTGGGTCCATCTAGGGAGGCGCTCAACACAACGAACAAGGCAACCGGACTTATAATGCTTGAACACTCTCACTTAGCCATAGAATTCTATAATTTTAAATTTCAGCGAAGCCCCTGGTATTTGGAAGACCGAATCCGGGGCACTATCCACGCCTTCGTCAGACATTTATCCGGAACTTCGCTCGAAGCGGCGTGAGTCTTTAAGGACTCGAAAAGACCTCTCGAACAGCGACCAGTCTCTCGCCTTATCATGACGGTCAGTTTTAGCTTTCTCCACTGAGGCGCTCGCCCGGCTCAACCGGGGCGCAATCGCAGTGGTTCTCCCAGTGCCACCTTAGCCGACAGAACGGAACATAAGGCACCAAAACGTGGGAGCCGGGCAAACCCAACTATTGACCCAAGACATGATTCAGAGCCGATTCATATAATGCTATAAGTTCGGGGTGCCACACTTGTGAAAGTGTTCGGACTTATCACTCCATAATGCGGGGAACATAAGCCCCTGGTGTATTAGACCGTACCAAAATATACGGGTGCAAGATGTCCTGTAATGAACATATATATATATAAAGTAATGTAATTGCAGTCGAAAAGTGCTGCATTATTTATTAAAGGAAGTCTGCTATGAGTGCGGACTGATACAAATAGTGCGGTAAGCAAGGGATTTGGACTAATTAAACATGTCCCCCTCCAGGGATGGGCTGCGGACTTGGTGTATACAATCGAATTTAATGCTCGTAATTGAGACCACCTGAGTGTTCGTCGCAGCCTTCTTTCTTCCCTGGCTGTTGCATCGTGAGTTCGGCAGGTTCACCGCCGGACAGGGCCTCTGGTTAACGGAGTCCTGTGTAAACAAAGAAGGAAAATAATAATAAAAAAAGGGTGGCGCACTTGCGAGCCCCTGGTGTGGTCGAGCCGCACTCTGGGTCCGTTGTGATCGTGCCCCTTCCCCTGCGCCCATGGTATCTCCAAAGCGTAATGATGTATGCAGAGGGTTGTTTTTGCAATCATGCGAGGGCAGGTGTTAGGGCCGCATTGCTACGCGTGCTCGGATCGTGCCAGGTTGTCTTGGTTGGTATTGCTTCAGGCGTGTTTTGCTGTATCCGGCCGTTTAACGACCGGACTCGAAAATTGCCTTAAAAGGCTGCTCTGTACTTCTGCCACGAGAGTTGCTGTATGTTCCTCCGTTCGAAGGGAGCGTTCCGTATTTCCGTTGACCGTGATGACTCCACGAGGGCCTGGCATCTTGAGCTTGAGGTATGCATAATGCGGCACCGCGTTGAACTTTGCAAACGCGGTTCGTCCGAGCAGAGCGTGATAGCCGCTGCGAAATGGGACTATGTCGAAGATTAACTCTTCGCTCCGGAAATTATCCGGGGATCCGAAGACCACTTCCAGCGTGACTGAGCCCGTACAATTGGCTTCCACACCTGGTATGACACCTTTAAAGGTTGTCTTTGTAGGTTTAATCCTTGAGGGGTCTATGCCCATCTTGCGCACTGTATCCTGATAAAGCAGGTTCAGGCTACTACCGCCGTCCATCAGGACTCTCGTGAGGTGAAATCCATCGACGATTGGGTCTAAAACCAATGCGGCGAATCCGCCATGGCGTATGCTGGTCGGATGGTCTCTTCGATCGAAAGTGATTGGACAGGAGGACCATGGATTGAACTTCGGGGCGACTGGCTCCATCGCATAGACGTCCCTTAGTGCGCGCTTCCTCTCCCTCTTGGGTATATGGGTTGCGTAAATCATGTTCACCGTCCGCACTTGTGGGGGAAAACCCTTCTGTCCTCTATTGTTCGGCGGTCGGGTCTCCTCCTCGTCGTC
Source organism: Triticum timopheevii (assembly GCA_963921465.1). Classification (NCBI taxonomy): domain Eukaryota; kingdom Viridiplantae; phylum Streptophyta; class Magnoliopsida; order Poales; family Poaceae; genus Triticum; species Triticum timopheevii. The sequence goes on along the minus strand of OY997270.1, from coordinate 398,380,785 downwards.
GCTGTTTAGCCCCTTGTCATTGTTTTCGGCAATTAACTTGCCTTCCTGCTTGAACACCCAGCAATCTCTGTTGGTGTGATTGGCTGGCTTTTCGGGGGTGCCATGTATCTGGCATAAGCGGTCGAGTATTCGGTCCAAGTTGGACGGACCCGGAGTGGTTCTTTTGAATGGCATCTTCCGCTGACCGGGTTTAGAGCCTCGGAATCCGGCGTTGACTGCCATATCCTCCTTATCGTCGCCGTTAATGCGGCGTTTGTTTTTGTTTCAACGCGACCTGCCGTTGTGGTCCTTAGTATCCGGACTGCCAGAATTTTTATTGAGGTTGTTGCTGCGAGCTAGCCAACTATCCTCTCCCGCGCAAAAGCGGGTCATTAATGATGTGAGTGCTGCCATGGATTTCGGCTTTTCCTGTCCCAGGTGCCGGGCTAGCCACTCGTCACGGATGTTATGTTTGAAGGCCGTGAGGGCCTCTGCATCCAGACAGTCGACGATTTGGTTTTTCTTTGTCAAGAACCGTGTCCAGAATTGTCTGGCCGATTCCTCTGGCTGCTGAATTATGTGGCTTAGGTCATCGGCGTCTGGTGGCCGCACATACGTGCCCTGGAAATTGTCGAGGAATGCGGCTTCCAGGTCTTCCCAACAACCAATTGACTCTGCGGGCAAGCTGTTAAGCCAATGCCGAGCTGGTCCTTTAAGCTTGAGTGGGAGGTATTTGATGGCATGGAGATCGTCGCCGCGGGCCATATGGATGTGAAGGAGGTAATCTTCAATCCAAACCGCGGGGTCTGTTGTGCCGTCGTAGGATTCGATATTTACGGGTTTAAACCCTTCAGGGATTTGATGATCCATTACTTCGTAAGTGAAGCATAGCGGGTGTGCGGCGCCTCTGTATTGAGCAATATCACGATGCAGCTCGAGAGAGCGTTGTCTACTGTGTTCGGCCCGGCCGGGTTATTGTATCCAGCGCGATGGTACTCGTCGTGGGTCGTGGGGCGCCCACGTGATCCGTAGATGGATCTGGATTGCCTTGCTTTGTCCTCCAATACATCTCGCAAGTCCGGCGCGTTCCCTCTTGGCTTCATACTTTTAGAGCGATGCCGGGGTACGGTCTTGGTGGAGGGCCTGGATGCCTCTCTGTCGCGACCACGGGGTGGTCGGTCGGCCGTATCGTGCGCTGGTGATGAAGGTATGTATGCTTCCTCCTCTAATCGGGGGAGCAACTTGCGTCTGGGGTAGCTTTTGGAGGGGCGTTCGAGTTTGAACTCTTCGGCCGCGAGGACCTCGGTCCATCGATCGGCCAGCAGGTCCTGATCAGCTTGAAGCTGCTGCTGCTTTTTCTTTAGGCTATTTGCCGTGGCGATAAGCCTGCGTTTAAAACGCTCTTGTTCGACGGGATCCTCAGGCACGACGAATTCGTCGTCGTTGAGGCTTGCCTCGTCTTCAGAGGGAGGTATATAGTTATAATCCTCGACCTCTTCGTCTGCCGCCCTCTCGTGGGGGCTTGCTTCTGCGTCCTCCTGCGCTGAGTCCTGCTGGAGGGGATTATCTTCGGCACTCTCTGGGGTATTATTATCTCCTGTGCCGGAATCTCCATTCTTGCTGTGGCAGGATTTAGAGCGGCGCCGCTGACGACGGCGCTTGGGCTGTTTCTTTAAGGAATCTGCCTCCGCTACTTCTTCGCCGTCCCCGTCCTTTGGGGTGTCCACCATGTATATGTCGTATGACGAGGTGGTCTTCCAGTGCCCTGTAGGCGCTGGTTCCTGTTCGTCTCCGGCATCGTCATCCATAGCGTCAATGTCTTCGGAGTCGTAGTCTAGCATGTCGGTAAGATCATCGACAGTGACTACAAAGTGGGTGGTGGGTGGGTTCTGAATTTCTTCATCGTCCGTATCCCAACCATCCTGGCCATAGTCCGGCCAGGACTCTCCCGATAGCGAGAGATGCTTTAGCGAATTCAGGATGTCGCCAAAGGGCAAGTATTGGAAGATGTCCGCGGCAGTGAATTCCATAACCGACGCCCAATCCGATTCGATTGGTAGGGGCGTGGGAGGTCCGGAGTCCGGCAAGGAGTCCGGCATCTCGGAATCACGAGTTTCATGAGGGACAAGGTTAGTGTTCGGCTCCATCGCCGTGGAAGTTGAAGCCCCCGAGGTGGTGTCCATCCACCGGTCCTCGATCTGGGCGATCGGCTCCGGACTAAGGGCCGAAGCGGATTCGTGTGCGGCCACCACGGCACTGTTCGGCGGCAGAGCTAGATCATGCCCATCGCAACAGTGCGGCGCGCTTGGCTTTGGCTCGAGCCCGTCGAAGATCAAGTCCCCGCGGATGTCGGCTGTGAAGTTTAGGCTTCCGAATCTGACCTGATGGCCAGGGGCGCAGCTTTCGATCTGCTCCAGATGGCCAAGTGAATTAGCCCGCAGTGCGAAGCCGCCGAATACGAAGATCTGTCCGGGGAGAAAAATCTCATCCTGGACAGTGTTGTTGTTTGAAGATGCCATCGAGCCTATCGGTGATGACACAGAGGAACTCTCAATGAAAGCACCAATGTCGGTGTCAAAACCGGCGGATCTCGGGTAGGGGGTCCCGAACTGTGCGTCTAGGCGGATGGTAACATGAGACAAGGGACACGATGTTTTACCCAGGTTCGGGCCCTCTTGATGGAGGTAAAACCCTACGTCCTGCTTGATTAATATTGATGATATGGGTAGTACAAGAGTGTCTACCACGAGATCAAGGAGGCTAAACCCTAGAAGCTAGGCTATGGTATGATTGTTGTAATGTATGTTGTGTCCTACGGACTAAAGCCCTTCGGTTTATATAGACACCGGAGAAGGCTAGGGTTACACAGAGTCGGTTACAATGGTAGGAGATCTACATATCCGTATCGCCAAGCTTGCCTTCCACGCCAAGGAAAGTCCCATCCGGACACGGGACAGAGTCTTCAATCTTGTATCTTCGTAGTCTTGGAGTCCGGCGGACGATGATAGTCCGGCTGTCCGGACACCCCCCAGTCCAGGACTCCCTCAGTCATCATTCAGCACTGGTGTGGTACAGCCAATGTCCACATCCTCATCTTCCATTTCTTCAATGCCTACCTCTTCAACAGTGAACTGATGCATAGGCGAGGAGACAACTGGTGTTGAAGGGATTGCATCCACTTCAATTTCTTCATCCAACTGCTCTGACGAAGCAGCAGAAGGATTCTCTTCATCGGATTCGCTTGGAATCACATAATCTTCACCAAAAGGAACAAGGTCCTTTGATGGCATGAATGAGACAGGAACGTCATCAATTGGGTTGTCAATTTAGCTTGTCAAAGGCTTCATCTTCTTCAGAGCTGAAGAATCTGGTGAAGTTGATGCCTTCCTTTTCTTCATAGCTGCACGCTCTGCAACCTTGGTCTTCTTCACATCTGATGCAGATGGAAGGATCGGAGTAGGTGTAGGAGCAGGAGCAGCAGAGGAATTTAGTTCAGTTTCTTCAGGCACAACTGATGCAGTTGCCGTGACTTCTTCATTTTCTTCAGGCGCACCACTAGTGGATGCCCTGGTAATTTCTTCAGCGGTTGGAATGCAGTCATCAGCCTTGGTACTTTCATTTTCTTCAGCAGCCTGATTGTCATCAGCGGTGCTGGCATGTTCTTCAGTAGGCTGAGCAGATGCTTCAGCCTGAGGATTTTCTTGTTGCGTTGGGGCCACAACACTTGAAGTGAATTTATCAGTAATCTTCACAAATCTGACTTTGTCTCCAAGCTAGTCAGCATAGTAGCAATCAAATTCATCACTCAGTTGCTAGATCTCAGCTTATAAGGCAACGAGTTGTTCAGGGGTAAGAGTGAGGACATTGTCCTTTAGGTAGCGCTGCTTCTTGTACTGCGCTTTCTTCACTCTTCTTCCTTCTTCAAATTTCCACTTTTCTTCTTCAATGAAGGCAGTCAAAACATGACTTTGACCAGGAGTGAGGTTCATCTCCGGCAAAGGTGTGTTCGGATCCTTCTGCCATAGATCAATGAAATCTAGGATCAACTTTGGATCCAATAACTATGGCACATTGCTACCTTTGGCTCTAGCGGCCCTGGCCTGCCCATCTCTGATGATTTCGGCAAGTTCTTCATCATCAGCCTCATCATCAGAGGGCACTTGAAAGGCGACCTGCTTCTTGTGAGGACTTGGTCGAAGGCCTCGTCCAGCAGTGGCCTTTTTCTTCAGCAGAGAGGGGCCAGTTGAGGAATTTGGTGCAGCTAAGGAACTCACAGACGCTCCTGAGGCAATTGAGATGCCTGTAGTCCTTTGGCACGTGGCGAGATGCACATTTGCAGAGGATTTAGTGGGAGCAGCTGAGGACTTTGTCGGAGGAGCTGATGACTTTGAAGGAGGAGCGGCTTGAGGAATTGGCCGTGAGGGCTTTGAAGAATCTAGTCGTGAGGGCATTGCTGAGGAATTGGGCCGTGAGGGCATTGAGGTTGAAGCACTTGGCTTGTGAGCAGGCTTCTTAGGCATGGCCTTCTTCGGCTTGCTTGCAGAGTCCTCAGCAGTGGTAGCAGCAGCAGTAGAGTCTTCATTTAATTTCCTCACTGCTTCCTTTGCTTGTTTGGCCAGTTTGTCCTGGCGCTTTGCCCATTCATCAGGATAGTCCTCACCGCGCTTGAGGCTGGTGGGATCTGCTAATTGGCCAGGTGCCAACGGAGGTCTTGGGCATGGAGGGTTGAGAGCGAACTTCTTCATATACTTGGGAGTAACATATCTGTACTCCCTCCATTCCCGTGCCCATCTCCTCTCGATCTTATGAATACACACCTTGCGCTGATTTCTATCCTCCTCAGGGGGTGTGCAGTACCCAGCATAAATGTCATCAGGGATTTCAAAAGCAGTACTAACCTCAGGCCTCTTTCCACCCTTCTGTGGCTTCTTACCATCAGCCATTTTCTTCAGCTGAGGAATATGAACAACTAAAGTTTCTGAAGAGGTATGCAACTTTTCTTCGAGGAACGTTGAAAATGAGTTAATTCGATGAGAACCTAGTGATTCAGCAGCAGACATGAGTACCTATGAACAGAGTATAGTTGCATGGAATTTGGAGAGGTCATATGCGTTCTCAGAAGGTTTTTCAAAAAAGAATAAGTTTGAGGAATTTAACCAGATGAGTCTTGAAGAATTTCACTAAGAGTTCTTTGTCTTAGGTTCCAGAGTTGTATAGATTGGAAATCCACACAATTGAGGAATCTTGAAGAAAATCATTGCTTAGAGAAACGAACCAAGAGCAGATGACATGTGAGGTGTTCAGTGTGTGAAGATTTGAAGAATAAACACCTTTGAAGATTTTCAAGAAAGCATTTGAATCAAAGAGGGTAGTAAAAGTAACTTTTAATTACCCTTGATGAAGAACACGACGAACTGGGAAGTGTAGATGCGAAGTTCGTTAGTTTAGATCTTCCACGCCTTAACTCGGCAGAGGAAAACCGCTACGGCGGCGGCGAAGTGAAGAAATCCGCAACCAGCGCGAGTACGACGGCAATGAGGTCGAGGCAGTGAAGCTCTTCCTCACCGGCGACGATGAAGTAGCGGCGGTGCTAGGGTTGGAGAAGCTCGAGCGGGAGTGAGAACGAGCGGAGTAAAAACAAAGTGAGGAAGAGGAGGGGGTATTTATAGTCGGAGTGAAAAACTGTATGCCCGAGGAATTTGGACGAACGTGCCCCTGGCCCTTCTCATTCACTTGACATGTGTCACCCACGTACTGAGAGGTGGTGATCGTGTGAGATCGTGGGTGAATAGAAAAGTATTATCATAGGATGTGGAACTGTTTGAGCAGCAAAGCCGAAAATTTAGATAAGATAAGTTAAAAGTTCCAATCACAATTTCTTCAAATGACAAGGACACGGTGAAGATTTTGAACGAGTTTCAAATAGAACGCACATGAAGAACTTTGAAAAGATTGGGTCGAGCTTAGCATAGAGGGGGAATGGTCCGATCACATTCACTTAGCAGAAAAATCAACTTGAAGAATTAGCAATAAGTGAATGTTGTAAAGGACATAAACTCGTATATATATATATATATATATATATATATATATATATATATATATATATATATATATATATATATATTCAAATGAAGAACAATGACGGAAAGAGTGAAGACAAGGCAAAGTTGAAGAATTTGAAAAACTGAGGAATTTCAAAAACAAAGAAAAACTCAAATTGAAGAGTTTCAACTTTGGTTGGTGGCGTAACCCACCGTATAAGAAAGCTGATTTCAGACACCGCGTACAATTGTTGTAGGGCTCTGAGAATCAATTTCTTCATTAATTTCTTCACACTTAGAGGGTTAGTCTTCATTGATTGAAGAAAAACATTACTTTGTGTGTTGCACATCTAAGTCATCAATTTTGCATAAGAGTTAGGATGTGTGTCCTTTTCAGAGAACATTCGAAGATTCTAGGATATTTAGCTCACACCGCAACTTGCTAAATCTCTTCTCATCCAAGGGCTTAGTGAAGATATCGGCCAGCTGGTCTTCAGTGCTTGTGTGATCGATGGAGATGTCGCCCTTCAACACATGATCACGAAGAAATTGATGACGAATCTGGATGTGCTTTGTCTTCGAGTGCTGAACTAGGTTATGAGCAATCTTGATAGCGCTCTCATTGTCGTAGTAGAGAGGCACATTCTTCACGTTGATGCCATAGTCCTTGAGAGCCTGCTTCATCCATAGTAATTGAGCACAGCACGATCCAGCAGCAATGTACTCAGCTTCTGCAGTGGAGAGTGATACGTAGTTCTGTTTCTTCGAGGACCAACATACCAAAGATCGTCCAAGGAAATGGCATGTGCCTGATGTTGACTTGCGGTCCACACGATCACCAACATAGTCAAAGTCTGAATATCCAATGAGATCAAAGGAAGAGCCCTTGGGATGCCATAATCCAAGTGTTGTGGTGTGAGCTAGATATCGAAGAATATGCTTCACAGCCTTATGGTGTGATTCCTTCGGTGTAGCTTGAAATCGGGCACACATGCAAACACTAAGCATAATATCTGGCCTAGATGCACATAGGTACAATAAAGAGCCAATCATGGAACGGTATACCTTTTGATCGAAGTCTTTACCATTTTCATCAGTGCATAGATGGCCATTTGTGGGCATTGGAATTTTGACCCCTTTGCAATCTTGCATGCCGAATTTCCTCAATACATCTTTGAGGTATTTCTTCTGAGATATGAATATGCCATTGCACTGTTGACAAATTTGAAGACCTAAAAATAATTTCAATTCTCCCATCATAGACATTTGATATTCTTCACTCATCATATAGGCAAATTCATCACTGTAACGTTGGTCAGTACAACCAAAAATAATATCATCAACATAAATTTGGCACACAAACAATTCACCATCATAAGATTTAGTGAAAAGAGTCGGGTCGAGTGAACCGAGTTTGAAGCCTTTCTTCATGAGGAATTCCTTCAAAGTATCATACCACCCCCGAGGGGCCTGCTTGAGGCCATATAGGGCCTTATTGAGTCTGAAGACTTTGTCAGGATGCTTTGGATCTTCAAAACCTGGGGGTTGAGCAACATATACTTCTTCCTCAAGCTTACCATTGAGGAATGCACTTTTCACATCCATTTGTTGTAAGATGATATCATGATGGTTAGCATAAGCAAGTAATATGCGAATAGCCTCAAGTCTAGAATCAGGTGCAAAAGTATCATCGAAATCAATTCCTTCAACCTATGTGTAGCCTTGAGCTACAGGCCGTGCCTTATTCCTCACCACAAGGCCATTTTCATCTTGCTTGTTGCGGTAGATCCACTTTGTGCCAATGATATTGTGCTTGCGTGGATCTGGACGTTTGACTAGTTCCCAGACGTTGTTGAGCTCGAAATGATGTAATTCTTCTTGCATAGCTTGAATCCACTCAGGCTCCAGAAATGCTTCATCTAACTTAGTGGGCTCTGTGATAGAGACAAAAGCAAAGTGCCCATAAAATTTAGACAAATGTGAAGCTTTTGAGCGTGTGAGAGGACTTGGTGCTTCAATGTCATCGATGATCTTCTCGACTCGCACTTCGTTTGCAATGTGAGGATGAGCGGGTTGTCTTCGAGGAATTTGATCTGCATTTTCTTCAGGACCATTTTCCTCAGCACCACTTTCTTCAGGTGCACCAGCTCGATGTTCTTCACGTTCTAGAATGAATTCTTCAGTAGGAATGACATCCTCAATAGCCTTGAACTTGATAGATTCTTCAGGTGCTGGTTCATCTAACACAGAAGGTAGGTGCTCTCTTTGCGAGCCAAACCACACATCTACAGTTTCAACAACTTCGTGAAGAACATTGTTGAAGACTTTGTAGGTGTGCGAGTCCTTTCCGTAACCAAGCATAAAACCCTCATGTGCTTTCGGTGCGAATTTAGAATTGTGATGAGGATCTCTAATCCAACATTTAGCACTGAAGACTTTGAAATAACTCACATTGGGCTTTTTGTCAGTGAGGAGTTCATAAGCAGTCTTCTTGAAGAATTTGTGAAGATATACTCTGTTGATGATGTGCCCGCAATATCAATTGCCTCAATCCAGAACCGACGAGGCATCTTGTATTCATCAAGCATAGTGCAAGCCATCTCAATAAGAGTTCTGTTCTTGTGCTCCACGACGCCATTCTGCTGAGGAGTATAAGGAGCGGATAACTCATGAGTAATACCAAGTTCATCAAGACCGGAATTCTTGAACTCGGTCCCATTGTCACTTCTGATGTGCTTGATCTTCACAACAAAGTTGGTTGAAGCCCTCGAGGAAAATCATTTGAAGACTTCCTGCACCTCATGTTTGTAAGTGACAATGTGCACCCATGTGTAACGAGAATAATCATCAACAATAACAAAGCCACATAGAGATGCATCATTTGTAACAGCAGAATAATGATTAGGACCAAAGAGATCCATGTGAAGCAATTCAAATGGTCGAGTGGTAGTCATGATAGTCTTCGCTGGATGTTTGGCCTTTGTCATCTTTCCAGCTTCACAGGCTCCGCACAAGTGATCCTTGAGGAATTTGACATTCTCAATGCCAATGACATGCTTTTTCTTCGCGAGCGTGTGCTGATTCCTCATGCCAGCATGACCAAGTCGTCGATGCCATAGCCAGCCTTCTGAAGCTTTTGCAAGTAGGCATACGGCCGGTTGTGGTCCTGTAGAGAAATCAACAATGTACAAGTCTCCTCTCCTAAAGCCTTTGAAGACTTTGGAATTGTCAGCTTCCATGATCACAACACAACGATATTTTCCAAAGACAACAACCATATCAAGATCATAGAGCATTGAGACAGACATGAGGTTGTATCCTAAGGACTCGACAAGCATGACTTTGTCCACGTGTCGATCCTTTGAGATCACAACTTTACCTAGACCAAATACCTGACTTTTGCCTTTGTCAGCGAAGATGATATGCTTCAGATGCAATGGTGATAAAGGAACATCCATCAATAGATTCTTGTCACCGGTCATGTGATTCATACATCCACTATCGAGGACCCACTCATTTGCCTTGGGTTGATCATCCTGCAGATGAATTAGTGCATCTTACGAACTCATATACTTCATCAGCGAAGAATATGACATCAATATCATCAGAATAATTTCATCAAGCAATAGAACAGATAAAATAGTATGAGGACGTGTGAAATGAAGGTTCATTTCATCATGATTAGCCTGCGTCCTTTCAGGCAATCTCCAGGTCTCCAGCAAATTCTTCAAACTTTTGAGGACGTCTGGAGACCTGACCCTGCATAAGAGATTAGTTCTTTTTCTTCACCACCCACATCTGAAGGGGTGGCAAAGAATTCATCACTCTGCGAGCACCATATGAGAAAGGTGGCATAGAAGCCGGTCCACTTCGTTTCACATAAGAGGGGTTAGGATAAGCATATGAATAAGCAGAGAAATTCTTCGAGGACTTATGAACATAATGGTTAGAAGAATAATGCTCATATTCATAGCCCTTAGCCCTTCCCTGCGAAACAGAGGGGTTAGCACAATGATAATCATATGAGGATTTTGATCCTTTTGAGGAATTTGATCCACATGAGGAATTTGGTCCGTATGAGGACTTGGATCCATATGAAGAATTTGATCTAGAGTTCCTATTCTTCACAGGTGGTGTCATGAGGACATTCACCTGAAGACTTTCGAGGAAACTTTTGGGAACCCAGATTTTCTTCATAGGGGAATTGTTCCTGCAGTTAGTGCCAACATATGTAGCAAATACTTCACCATTCTGATTTTTGAACAGTTTATAGTTGGAGTCAAATGACTCATCAGAAGAATGAGGAGAATCACATGTAAAGCCAGATAAATTGGATGGATCAACTGGAGGTCCCTTTGCAGCAACCCATGAGGTTTTGGGGTACTGCTCAGGCTTCCCATATGTTCCATCAACATTGAGTTTCGTCTCAAAGGCAGTACCCTCTTTCCTAGGGTTCCTGTTGAGGATCTGCTTTTTAAGCACATCACAAAGAGTCTGATGCCCTTTGAGGCTTTTATACATGTCTGTCATGTACAATTCCTTCAGCCCTCCATCATCAGTGATACTAGCAGTGTCCTCAGATGAGGAAGTAGTGATAGCAGAGACATGTGAAGAATTTGTAGCATTAGAAGCATTTGAACATTCAGGTGAAGAATTAGCAGTTTCACATTCAACGCACTTCAGACATGGAGGAACAAATTCTTCCTGAGTAGCGCTGATTTGTTGAGCAAGTAATGAATCGCGCTCCTTCTTAAGATTTTCATAACTCACCCTTAGCTTCTCAAGATCTTGCTTTCTTTGAATAAATTCATAAGAAAGCTTCTCGTGGTCAGATAAGAGAGTGTTATGATGACCTTGAAGGTTGTCAAACTTGGACTGAAGTCTCTGAAGATTTTCAGTCAAGGTTTTAGTGCGATCCATTTCTTCACCCAACATATCATCACTTTTATCTAGCATGTTTTGAACCTTTTCAATAGCCTTTTGTTGTTTCATAGCAATCTTAGCAAGTTTAGAGTAGCTGGGCTTGAGGTTTTCATCAGATTCATCCTCACTAGATTCAGAGGAGGCGTATTTAGTTACCTTGGCATCCTTTGCCATGATGCAATAGGTGGGAGCGTAGTCATCATTGTCTTCATCAGCCTTGTTGGTGATGCCACTTTCTTCAGAGTTGAAGATAGACTTGCTGACGAATGCAGTAGCGAGAGCTAGGCTCGCCACACCAGACTCGGACTCCTCAGATGCCTCCTCGTCCTCATGTTCCTCAGATTCAGCCTCAGAGTCCATTTCCTTGCCAATGAATGCCCGAGCCTTCTTGGAGCTGCTCTTCTTGTGAGATGAAGACTTCGAGGATTTTGATGATGAAGACTTTGAAGATTTCTTCTTCTTCTTTGCGTCATTAGAATTGTATTCCTTGTATTTCTTCTTCTTTGATTCCTTATCCCACTGAGGACAATCTTGAATGTAGTGACCAGGTTTCTTGCATTTGTGGCATAGCCTCTTCTTGTAGTCACTGGATGAGGAATCATTGCTCCTTGAGGATTTTCCAAAGCGACCACGTCTTGAGAAATTCTGAAATTTCTTCACGAGCAGTGCTAGTTCCTGGCTCAGTTCTTCAGGATCACCAAGGCTGCTAGCAGAGTCTTCATCTTTAGACTCAGAGACTGCCTTGTCCTTCAGAGCACGTGATCTGCCATAGCTCGAACCATAGAGATCTCTCTTCTTAGCAAGCTGGAACTCATGAGTATTTAGCCTCCCGAGGATATCAGCAGGATCAAGTGACTTGTAATCAGCACGTTCTTGAATCATCAGTGCCAGAGTATCAAATGAAGAATTGAGCGATCTCAGCAATTTCTTCACCACCTCATGGTTGGTGATGTCAGTGGCGCCAAGCGCTTGGAGATCATTTGAGATGTCAATGAGGCAATCGAAGGTTTGCTGAACATTTTCATTGTCGAGTCTTTTGAAGCGGTTGAAGAGATTGTGAAGAACGTCAACACGAGAGTCACGTTGAGTTGAGACTCCTTCATTCACTTTGGACAGCCTATCCCAGATAAGCTTAGCAGTTTCCAAAGCACTCACTCTTCCCTATTGCCCTTTGCTCAGATGGCCACATATGATATTCTTCGCTTGAGAATCGAGTTGCTTGAATCTCTTCACATCAGTAGCGTTTAGAGAAGGTGTGACTAAGGGAACACCATTTTCCACAACATACCAGAGATCGTTATCAATTTCCTCAAGATGCATTCGCATCTTATTCTTCTACTAGGGGTAGTCCGTTCCATCGAAGGTAGGACACCCAGCAGAGACCTTGATCATACCTGCGGTCGACATAACTAAAACTCCAGGCGGTTAAACCAAAATCACATAGAACAAGGGAGTACCTCGCTCTGATACCAATTGAAAGTGCGTTATGAATTCTTCACTGAGGAATTTGCTGGTGAGGAAATTCCTAAATGAAGAACTACTTGCAGCGGAATAAGTACTCAAAAGTAAACATAGAGGAACACAAGCATAGTCATCATGATGAAATGAAGACAAGCACAGATTACAGAAAGCGTAAGCATAGGATAACACAGGATGAAGACGGACAGACTGAAGAAATTGAACTGAGGAAATTGAGAAAGTCTTCAGTCAAAGTCTTCAAACAGATATGAACAAGCACACAACAACTGAAATGAGGAAATGAAAGAGTTGAGGAAATAGAACCAGTAAGCTTGGTGAAGACAATGATTTAGTAGACCAGTTCCAACTGCTGTCTCAGTTGTACGTCTAGTTGGAGCGGCTAGGTATTTAAACCTGAGGACACACAGTCCTCACCGTATTCTCCTTGAGCTAAGGTCACATAGACCTTGCCCAATCACTCGTGGTAAGTCTTCAGGTGACTTCCAAACCTTCACAGACTAGGTCACTCGGCGATCCACAATTCCTCTTGGATGCTCTAAACCATGACGCCTAACCGTCTGGAAGAAGCACAGTCTTCAAAGGTAACAAGCGTCGGATCCACACAGGATCAATCTCTTCAGTGATGCTCAATCACTTTGTGTTTGTAGGTGTGTTGGGTTTGGGTTTTCCTCACTTGATGATTTTTGCTCAAAGTCCTCGGAGGATGGGATGCTCTAAAATGACAAGTGTCAGTTTCTCTCGGAGTAGCCAACCAGCTAGTGGTTGTAGGGGGCGGCTATTTATAGCCTAGGGAGCAGCCTGACATGATAAGACATAAATGCCCTTCAATGATATGACCATTAGGTGGGTAGATATTTTGGGACAGCTGGCGCATAGCACAGCAACGGTCGGAATTTTGACTCTCAAATTCCTCAGGGCTATCATGTTCCTCACTGTGTAGGCAATCCGCACTGGCGAATTCCTAACTCCTCAGTCAGAACAAATTCCTCAGAGACCAGAAGAACTTCGTCTCTGTCACTGAAGAATATGACTGAACTGTATGAGATTTCTAATGGATTCACTCGAAGGGATTGGTAGCTGTAGGATTTTGAGTTGAGCATCACATGGAAATTTTTCCTTAGTATTTCCTCGACCCCCTTTAACAGTACGGTGTTTCCTATGACTCAAGAAAGACAAAATGAAACTATAAAAACAAGAGTCTTCACGCTTCATGTTCCTCGAATGATTGCCAAGTCTTCAAGTTCACACCAATTTCTTCACTTTCAAAGTCTTTAGAAAGTCTTCAGAAATCCAAAGTCTTTAGTTGAAGAAATTCATTTTTAGGGGTCGACTTTCTCTGTAAATATCAAACTCCTCATAGACTTATAGACCTGTGTACACTCACAAACGCATCAGTCCCTTAACCTATAAGTCTTCAATACACCAAAATCACTAAGGGGCACTAGATGCACTTACATCTGCTGTCCTCCCTCTCTCTATCTCATCGCCGATATCGAGGTGGTGTCTAGGTTGACGGGTGGCAGATGTGGTGGGCTGTATAGAGGGGGAGCCCTTGCTGTGTTTTGCTTCGTTTTTGTGCGGTAGTGGTGGTGGTGGTTTTTGTCCCGCGATTCGTCCTTGATTCGTTGTTCATGGCCGCTGCGGGAAGTTTATGAACTGGTTGGCTATGCATTTGCGGTTCTGTGAACTTGCTGTCTCGTAGTTGTGTTCGAGTTTGCAGAAGTTGCTGTGTAGTTGGTAGACACTTGTGTTCCAGTTGCACAAGTTGTTCGTTCTTAGTTGGATATATGTTTGAACTAGTTGGTATTCATTTTTAGTCCGGTTGCACAAGTTGATGTACCCAATTGGCTGATTTTGAAGTTGTTGTACAAATATTTTTAGATGTGCGTAATGCTGTGCGCAATGTATTGGCTTATTTGAAGTTGTTGTACAGAGATTTAAGTAGAGAGGATTTTCTATTAGTTGCACAAAATTCTATCCAGTTGGCTTCATTCATATAGTAGTTGGCTGTCCCTATGTTCTGCAGTTGCACCAGTTTGTGCTAGGATGGTGCCTACACACTATTCAGTTGCACAAGTTTTCTGCTCAGTTGGCTGCATCACTTTTACTAGTTGGCTGTCCATATGTTCTACACTTGCACTAGTTGTCCCGCTTAGTTGGTTTGCTGTTTTGCACTAGGTTGACCGTCTATATGTTGTTCATTTGCACAATTAGTTGGCTGCATCCATATACTAGTTGGCTGTATATATGTTGTTTTTGAGTTGCACAAGTTGCTCTGCTTTCGTGTTTGAGTTGCTAATATGGTCTACCCAATCTGCCAGTCTTGTTGTGTATGTGGTTGTTCATGTGTGTTTCCCCTGCAGTGTGCAACCAGGGACCATTATTTGTGCAAATTAGTTACAATGCCTGCCAATTTTCCAATATTGTATATTCTTGTTGCACAAGTTCTGTTTTGTCCTAGTTGCACAAGTTATCATAATGAGCTTGTTGCCTTTAGTTAACTATTTTCTGCCTAGTTATTACTTTGCCAGAGTTAAACTTTAGTTGGTTTATATGATTTCTCCTAGTCCTTCTTCAAGTTTTATGCTTAGTTCATGTTGCTGTTTGTTAGATGTGCGCATGTTGTGTGCAATGCAATGGCTGATTGAACTTGTTGTATATGTTTGTAGTTGCACAAAATTCTCCCTAGTTGGTTGCCTCCATATATTAGTTGGTTGTCCATATGCTCTGCAGTTGCACTAGTTGTCTTGGTCAGTTGGTTTACTGTTCCTAACTGTTTGTACTAGCTGGTTGTGTACACGCTGTTCAGTTGCACAAGTTGCCTACTGATTTGGCTGCATCACTATACTAGTTGGCTGTCCATGTGTTTTACAATTGACACTAGTTGCCCTGCTTAGTTTGCTTGCTGTTTTGTGCTAGGTTGTCTGTCTACGCGTCGTTCAGTTGCACAAGTTGCCTGATTAGTTGGCTGCATCCATGTACTAGTTGGTTCTGTACTTCATTTGCGCATCTTCTAACTATGTTTTCTTTTCTTGTATTTCCTCCACAGGCTAAAAATGGTTATAATAGGAGGAGAAGCTGATGGCAATGAAGGAGATGTATTTTTCTCATTTTGTCTGTATATTTGAGTTGTTTTCAACTAATCCATGTATGCTTATGTCCTTTTTTCATGTTTTTTTGGTTGCTTAATTAGAGTTCTCGAAGTCAGTCCCGTCGCCGGAGGACAAAGCGTGCTGCTAATCGCTAGCCACGCCCAAAACGTAGTGTTGAGCAGGGAGAGGTAGTTGAGGTAAGGGTATGCTGATTACACATTCACCTTATTTTGGGTCATATAATATTTTTTCCCACAGCCATGTTTTTTTATTTTCTTAGGATGTTGATCGATTTAGGGTTGTAAAGCGGACTAAACGTGCAACAGCAGCAGGGCGACCTGAATCATCTACTAGGGTAAGTAAATCCTTGAATATCAATGTTTCTCGGGTTTTTAGGGGCTGATGAATTTATGATGCTGTTGGCACAACTATTTTTGTTCTAGTTGCTCAATTACCATCTTGTAGTTGACATCACTTGTCATCTTGATGTACATATAGTTCTCACAGAAGTTGATATCTTTGTAGTTGACATCATTTGTCACCATTTTTGTGCAGGCAGCAGTTGGTGGAGGAGCTGCCTCATCTTCCGCAGCAGATGCTGAGGTATGTGCTTTTTTGCGTGTGTTTATGAGCTATTGAACTGTTTCTTGCAAACCTTTTTTTAGTTGTTGTTATCTTCTTTCCAACATCATGCTTTATCGTTGCACATCCCCTAGAACTTTCTGTAGTTGTCAGGTCTAGTATGTTTTCCTACTTTTCTTGCTGTTTGCACACTGGTAGTCTTCAGTTGCCATGATGAGCTTTCTTAGTTGCACAAAAACACCATATCAGTTGGCATGATCCATTTTATGTTTATATAGTTTTTGCAATACTGATCCACATGATCATTGGTAGTTTTTTCACAGTTCAGTTTTCTGTCCTGTGTTTAATTTTTTTATTTTTTCATCATCAGGCCAGCGGTGAAGGAGTTGAGGTGGCCACCCAGGAAGATGTGGAGCGACCATCACAACCTGGCAGGTTAAGGGCATCACCAGGGCGGTTTGCAAAGTTCAACATCTCGCTATCCCCGCCACAGAAGTCAGAGCTAATTTCAAGGTTGTTTGCGGGCCTCTTGAACTTATCAGATACACTTCCAGGGGACTTCAGTAAATTCCTGCTGCAGTCCTACCAGCCAGAGACATCTGAAATGGTGTTCCCAGGAAGGGGAAGTATCCGTGTCGATGCTGACAGTGTTCAAAGGGTATTTGATCTTCCTAAGAGGGGTCTAAAAGTCAGATATAAAGTTGACAAGGATACAACTAGGAGATTTAGAGAGACTTTCAACATACGTGGAGATTCTCATCTCGAGATCACTACATGGACCAAGATGATTAAGGATATGGGGGGAAGAACTGATGACACATTCTTTATGGCTTGGCTTGCCGTTGCATTCAGCACTTTCCTAGCACCAACCACGACCCTGAGGCTGAGCCCAAAGTGCTACGAACTCATGCTAGATCATGAAAACCTCAAGAACATGAACATCTGCCTTTTTGTAGCAGAACACATCAATGAAGCTTTCCGGAACATGACCAGGCAAAGCAAGCTGTTTGCTGCTGCTTGTATCACTTGATGGTGAGTGAAAACTAGCACTTCAATGTGTTTTTCTTCTTTTTGTGCAGTCATAGTTTCTGAAAAATACCCCTCATAATAACTGAAATTTGGTTTTTCTTTTTTGGTTCTGCAGCAGATCTTGTACCTTGATGCGCTCGTTCATGACATCCCAGTAAGCAACTGTGCTATACGATCGAATGCATGGGACAGTAACCTAATTGCCAAGGTGATCAAGAAGGACACGATCTCTCCTGGTGTGTTCGGCAAATTACAAGTGAGTTCCATTTTAATTTTTTTTCAACAGTGGCTATTTTTATGTTCTATTCATTTCTGCCGAGTTTTAATTCCTTGGTTGGTGCATATACGATTTTGAGACCAGCTTTTCGACACTTCTTGGTAGTTGTGCAAAAACTGTAATCAGTTGGCACAATAATGCCTGTAGTTGCACAGCTTGTAGCTCTAGTTTGGCATGTGGTCACATGTTTCAAGTTGCACAATTTTACTTATCTTGTTGCACATATGTGTGACAACAGTTGGCAGAAACATTTTTTTCAGGTGACCTCTTGGGTGCACTTTTTTTTTGGTTTTGTGCAGTTGCATTCATGTAGAATCCTGTCTGCCCAACATTTTGTTGTAGTTGTACAAGTTATAACATTCTATTTTTCCTTCAACACAATATCTGCTTTGATAACCTTGTCCTTTTCTTTTTCTCCTTTTCACATCAGCTTAAAGAGGAGTATAGGGGCACGGAGCAGACACCGCTGTTTGGTGTTATTTTGCAAACTCAAGCATTTGTTGCATCCAAATTACCACTAACGTACAATCCCCATGTAAGTCTTTTGCATAAATTAGTTTCGATCATTTACCAACATTTCTTTTCTTAACTGTTTATAATTAAATGAGTACTCAATTTTTTGATGCAGAAAAAGGCAAAGATTGCCAAAGTGGTCAATGACTTGTGCAAGGCAGTAACTGAACAGGTTGGCACCTTCATTGAAGCAGTTGCCAAGATCGATGATGAGGAACCGGATGTTGATCCATATGTACAGCAGACATCAACGGGAACCGCTCCGTCACGCCGTGCTCCAAAAAGGAAGAGACGGGTTTCACCTATACCAGAAGAAGAAGAGTTTGATGAGGAGGAGTCAGACGAAGATGATGAAATGGAAGTACCACAAGATGTTGAAGACGACGGGGAGACAGATGAGTATGAATCAGAGGAGGACAAAGAGGAGGAGGACAAAGAAGAAGAGGATGATGATGATGAGGAGGAGGAGGAGGAAGAGGAGGAGGAGGAGGAAGAGGAGGAAGAGGACAAAGGAAAAGAGGACAAAGGAGAGGAGGAGGGCAAGGAAGAAGATAGTGAGGCAGAGGAGGAGGAACAAGAAAATGAGGCCAAAGAAGGAGATGGAAACAAAGCTGCAGCAATCGATGGTAGTGAGGGGGAAGGAGAGGACGAGGAAGAAGACGAGGATGTCGATCCTAATGATCAAGAGGGATCCAATGGAGGGAGTGACATTTCAGATGATGGTGATGACAATGCCCCTGGTTCTGGTGGTACAGGCGGCAACACAACCAGATCTGCCAACCCTGCCAGCGGCAGCAACTCAATGAGCAGCAGGAGCACATTACAGATGTTGATTGACAAAACTTACTGAAAATACAAGAATCTGCCAAAATCAAAGAAAAATGATGAAGCGGAGTCTCAGGGCAGCATTGACATGTTCAAGCTGTGCAACATGAAGCCAGCTTTGCCAACCACCTTCCCTGTGCTAGATTTCCACGAGCGAGAGTTGTGTGACAAGATTGATTTTTCTGTCGACCAGAATCTGTTCTTCTTGAGTGAGGCTAAAAAGAATCCAGTTGACATGGAGGAAGCAGGGAAGGGTCTTGATTGGGTTCATTCGAAGGAGAAATACAAGGAATATTTGAAGCAACTTCCAGATATCAGCTCCAGCAAGAGCAAGGCAGCATCTTGGCAAACCCTCATGTGGTCCAAAGAGCAAAGGAGTTACAATGAAGAAGAATCTGAAGTTGCCTCAAACCAAGCAACGGATGCCAAGGGCAGATGCAAAAATAAATGTGGACAAGGAAGCTGTGGCGCAAACTGTTGTGCCAACTGTAGTGATCAGAGAGCCAACCACCACTGAAGATGTGTCAGCAATACCTGTTGAGCCTATAACCATCACAGGAGTTCAACAGATCAAGGGGAAGATTCTTCTGTCAACAGCCCCACCTAAACCAGCTAAGCAACGAAATATTGTCAAGTTTGCCAAGGGCACAAAGGAGGAACAGGGCAGGAAAGGTGTGGGGTCCAGACACGAGACAGAACAACGTGCCACAGCCAACGTTGCAGGACTGCCAAGTTCTGCTAGTTTGGTGCCAACTCAGGCTGCAAAGGTGCCAACTGGAGATACCAGTGTACCAACTGAAGTGGTCACGGTCAAAACTAGCAGAGTTGTTCAGGAAGACTCAACTACAACCGCAAGCCCCAAGGTGACAATTCATACATATTCTTCAATGCCAAACACGGAAGGAGGTTGTCAATCTGTCGAACTACCGTCTCCAAGAGCTACCACAGAGCATCCAAGCAAGTCTGCATCACCAAGAGCTGATTTTCAGAACAAATTAACACAGGAGGAGGTGTTCAACATTGTAAGCAGGTGCAAGCCTCCTAGGCTGCCAACTACAACATTACTGCGAACCAGGTCAGCGAATGATGCACCTATGAATGTGCCGGAAGAAGATGCCCCTGGCCTTCAACCCATACGCAGATCAAATTCTTGCAGCTATCATGGTGACGGGTACTGCGATGCACCAACTTTTGACCTGGGCCTAGATGATGATGTTGGGCATGTTGCAGCACTTGCTCCAGCAGCACAAACATGGGAAGAAAACATGGTTGTCATAGACAAGGATGAGTTGGACCCAGCAACAGCGAATGAAGGATACGTTGCTACTGATGCTGGCAAGGGATTAGCTCACCAGCCAGATGTTGGATCACCAGACAGCTGCCACACCCTAATATGCAGAGAACCAGCAGGTTGCACGAGCAGTTCTTTAGGACCACCTGTTGCATGAAGACAGAGGAGGGTAGTAAGGCCCGGAGCATCTCAAAGGTCTCCATTCATTGATTACAACAAAAAGAAGACCTACAACTCAAACGAGGCAGTCAACAAGCTTTATGCTGCCATTGTGTATTGGGTCAGGCCAGGAGCAGATGATGAGAATACCAGGCAAGCCAACTCCCCACAGCCTATGTACATATCTTTTTTTCAGTTGCACAGTACAACCCACTTAGTTGCACAACAAGCAGAGCATGTTGCACAGAATAGTGCTTTAAATTGCACACTCTTTGTTTTTTTAATTGCAAAGCAGAGTGGTGTAAGCACGGGCACTTGTATTGCTATGGTGTTCGAAAACTAGCAGGGGATGCACGTCTAGGGCTTCCGTTGTGCCATTTTAGGGCGATGGAGAGCGGTTATTCATTGTCCAGGGCTGTTGCTGTCAAGGGCAGGGGGTTTGAGATCTGTTCATGATTTCTCCTAGTTCTTCTTCAAGTACTATGTCGAGTTCAAGTTCTATGTTGTTCTTCCCAGTTGGCTGCAACCATATATTAGTTGGTTGTCCATATGCTCTGCCGTTGCACTAGTTGTCTTACTGTTTGTACTAGTCGGTTGTCTACACGCTGTTCAGGCACACAAGTTTGCCTACTGAGTTGGCTGCATCACTATACTAGTTGGCTGTCCATGTGTTCTACACTAGACACTGGTTGTCCTGCTTAGTTTGCTTGTTGTTTTGTGCTAGGTTGGCTGTCTACACGTCGTTCAGTTTGCACAAGTTACCTGATTAGTTGGCTGCATCCATGTACTAGTTGGTTGTCCACATGTTTTGCTTTTTTGCACTAGTTGTCATGCTTTAGGTTTGCTCCTGTTTTGTAGTACGTTGGTTGTCTATATGCTGTTGAGTTGCAGAAAGTTGCTCTGCTTCCTTTTTTTCATTTCTTTTTTCCCTAGTCCCTTTGTTTGTCCCAGTTGCACAAATTATCATACTCAACTGGCTGGCTTTATTAAACTATTTTTTGACCTAGTTATTTCTTGCCTTAGTGAAACTAGTTGGCTTATAAGCTCTGCAGTTGCACAAGGCTGACTGCCCAGTTGGCTGCATCACTGTAGTAGTTGGCTGTCCTTAGGTTTTTATAGTTTTTTTGGCTGGGTGGTACTAAGCACTAGGTGTCATGTCTAGTTGGCTTCCTGTTTGTACTAGGTTGGTTTGTCTATTAGTCTGATTAGTTGGGGGTTGGCTGTCTATTTAGTCTACTAGATGATGAGAACACCAGGCAAGCCAACTCCCCACAGCCTATATACATATATTTTTCAGTTGCACAGTACCACCCACTTAGTTGCACAACAAGCAGAGCATGTTGCATAGAACAATGCTTTAAATTGCACACTCTTTGTTTTTTTAATTGCACCTTTTTTTATTTCTTTATGTGACCCTTCAAGCTAACTTTGTCTTTATTTATGCAGCCCTGAGATAATCAGGTATGGTAATTTCTTCATTTCTTTGAAGGAGTTAGTTGATTCAATGAAGCCAAAGCAGTGGCTTTCAAAAATTGTTATTGAGACTAGAATCATACACATCATGGACAACTTACCAGAAGGGTCAAAGAAAGTTGTCATGCCACTGAGGTCTTCTGTAAGTTTTTCAAAAACTTTATACCCTCTTCCTTTTTTTGTACCACTTTTGTTGACCAACTAGGGAGTCTTTTCATACCCTAGTGCTTGAGGCATGTTTATAATTTTTCTGCAGATCAATTTACAGCAGGGTATCTACAATACGAATGAGATAAACAAGAAGTTTGAACACAAGAACCGCCTCGACAAGAAAGATTTGGTGAGTGCTGTGCCCACATGATCCATCTCATATTTGGCACTCAGAGCATGTTCATTTGCACATGACACATCTATTAGTTGGCAAATACCTTCTGCCAACCTGTTTCAACTTTCACATCTCATTTTTGTAGTGTTTTTTCTTACCTACAATGTGTATTTGTATCTGAATCGTTCACGTGTGTAGGTCATGCTACCAGTGCTTGAGTGCGATAATGTAAACGACCGCGATGGAGGCAGGCATTATTGGGTCTTCAACATCAACCTGAGGGACGGACGTTTCAAAGTCCTTGATTCAAACAGAAAGTTAGAAGACATTGAGTTGATGGACACCGCCTCTACTATTGCGGGGGAAGTACGCCAACTATGGAGGAAGCATTACCCAAAGCAGAGCATCGAGCACTTCCATATTATTGACATCGACGCACCGAAGCAGATTAGCAAGTAAGACAAGAAGCATTACATTCTTCTTTATTTTTTTCAATCAATCTGTAGTCTTTTAAAATTTCCTACTTGTACAATCTTTAGTTTTTAAGACACAAAACTAGTTTCCAATCTGTTTTTCATTTTTATGACTTTCTCAGTTGAACATCAGTAGTTGCACAGTGCCACATAATTAGTTGCACAGTGCCACATAAGTAGTTGCATAGTGACACATAATTAGTTGCACAGTGCCACATAGTACATTGTCTTATTGGTTTTAAAGCCTCCAACATTTTTTTCTTTTTCCCCACTGTAACAATGAGTGTGGTCTGTTCGCACTGCTTAATGCCACTGATTGGAATGGGAGCCTACTGCCCAACTATGAGCCCAAGGAAGATCACAACCTCAGGAAGAAGCTGGCATATGATTGGATCACCAGCACGCACAACTCTGCCCCATGGAGGAAGGTGCTGCGATACGAAAAGGACTAGGTCAATACACTTTTTTATTCTTTTGCCATTTTTTTGATGCCTTGCAGGTTTGCACAATTTTTATAAACATTTTGTAGTTGCATACTAGTAGTATTTCTTTTGCAACTCAATGTCATCACTTTTGTTCACACATTACGAGAACTGGGCATACAATTGTTCGACAACTAAATATTAAATGATTTGCCAACAAAAGCACAAATAGCAACCATTTTTACATAGTGCATTAACTAATTCAAGGAAAACAACTTAGAGAGGGCATAGTTGTTGTATGTGTCCACTTTTTGCCCCCTAAATTGCTCAAAAACCATCATTCTTTTCCTTTCCCCTTTTTTGATACAAACGATACAAGAGAATCACAGCAGCCTGAGTGGACACACACCAGCAGTGTGCTCTGTAGATTGGCAGTGGCTGCATTTGTTATTCTTCTTTGGGTGTAGCTCCAGCGCCGATTTTTATCGTCGACTCTTTGCCCTACCGTTTGTAGTAGACCTTGGAGGATCCCTAGGAACAAAATCATCATAGACTTGTGCTGGGGATGGAGCCTCCAACTAGGCAGGACTATCACGAGCTTGTGTTTGATCACCTGTGGAATAATCATATAAAAAGTTCAGTTTTTTCGCGCAACCACGACTGATGTTATCTGCAACCACACAACTTATGTTGTGTAACTAATTGGTTGCTGTGTGCAAATTAAGTTAAAAAGAAAACTCGTAGTAGCATGACCCGTCATGCCACTTGGTTGGTAATCACATGTAGCCAGAACAGGAAAAAGCAAGTTAGTTTGTTTGTCTTGATGCTTGAACTAACAGAGCATGCAACTGGGTAGCTTGTTCTGAGCAACTAGGCACCATGATGTGCGCAACTGAAATCACACACACACACTTGCTTGGGGAGTTGGGGCAGGTAATTACCTTGATGACAAGCCCTCTGAGTACTCCCTGTATTGCCATTGGGAGGAGCACGCGGGGCACTACTTGTTGGGCCAGGCAGGGAAGGAGGTGGAGGACCATGCTGTGTAGGGCCTGGAGGTGGAGGAGGTCCTCGAGGGTTGCCATCAACTATAGCCAGAACAGGAAAAACCAGTTAGTTGTTTTATCTTGATGCTCAAACTAACATAGCGTGCGCAACTGGGTAGCATGTTCTATGCAACTGGGCACCATGATGTGTGCAGCTGAAATCACACACCTAGTTAGATGGGGTGTTGGGCAGGTAATTACCTAGATGATGAGGCCCGTGAGTACTCCCTGTAGGGCCATTGGGTTGAGCACGTGGGGCACTGCTTGTTGGGCCAGGCGGGAGATGAGGTGGTGGACCATGCCGTGTAGGGCCTGGAGGTGGAGGAGGTCCTCAAGGGTTGCCACCAACTATAGTTAGAACAGGAAAAACCAGTTAGTTGTTTTATCTTGATGCTCATAGCGTGCGCAACTGGGTAGCATGTTCTGTGCAACTGGGTAGCATATTCTGTGCAACTGGGCACCATGATGTGTGCAACCGAAATCTGATACGTCTCCAACGTATCTATAATTTTTTATCGTTCCATGCTATTATACTACCCCTTTTGGATGTTTATGGACTTTATTTCACACATTTATATCATTTTTGGGACTAACCTACTAACCGGAGGCCCAACCCATATTGTTTTTTTTGCCTATTTCAGTATTTCGAAGAAAAGGAATATCAAACGGAGTCCAAACGGAATGAAACCTTCGGGAGCGTGATTTTTGGAACGAACGTGATCCAGAGGACTTGGAGTGCAAGTCAAGAAGCAGCCGAGGCTCCCATGAGATAGGAGGGCGCGCCCCCCTATAGGGCGCGCCCCCTATCTCGTGGGCCCCTCGGGCGGCCACCGACGTACTTCTCCCTCCTATATATACCTACGTACCCCGAAAACATCCAGGAGGAGGACGAAACACAATTTCCACCACCGTAACCTTCTGTATCCGCGAGATCTCACCTTGGAGCCTTCGCGGGCACTCTACCGGAGGGGAATCGACCACTGAGGGCTTCTGCATCAACATCCTTGCCCCTTCCATGAGTTGTGAGTAGTTTACCACAGACCTACGGGTCCATAGTTATTAGCTAGATGGCTTCTTCTCTCTTTTTGGATCTCAATACAATGTTCTCCCCCTCTCTTGTGGAGATCTATTCGATGCAAACTCTTTTTGCGGTGTGTTTATCGATATCCGATGAATTGTGGGTTTATGATCAAGTTTATCTATGAATAATATTTGAATCTTCTCTGAATTCTTTTATGTATGATTGAGTTATCTTTGCAAGTCTTTTCGAATTATCAGTTTGGTTTGGCCTACTAGATTGATCTTTCTTGCCATGGGAGAAGTGCTTAGCTTTGGGTTCAATCTTGCGGTGTCCTTACCCAGTGACAGAAAGGGTTGCAAGGCACGTATTGTATTGTTGCCATCGAGGATAACAAGATGGGTTTTATATCATATTGCTTGAGTTTATCCCTCTACATCATGTCATCTTGCTTAATGCGTTACTCTGTTCTTATGAACTTAATACTCTAGATGCAGGCAGGAGTCGATCGATGTGTGGAGTAATTGTAGTAGATGCAGGCAGGAGTCGGTCTACTTGTTATGGACGTGATGCCTATATACATGCTCATGCCTACATAATCTCATAACTATTCGCTTTTCTATCAATTGCTCGACAGTAATTTGTTCACCCACCGTAATACTTATGCTATCTTGAGAGAAGCCACTAGTGAAACCTATGGCCCCCGGGTCTATCTCTTATCATATTTGCTTCCAATCTACTTTTATTTGCATCTTTACTTTTTGCATCTATATTATAAAATACCAAAAATATATTTATCTTATCTTACTATCTTTATTAGACCTCACTTTCGCAAGTGGCCGCGAAGGGATTGATAACCCCTTTATCGCGTTGGTTGCGAGTTCTCAGTATGTTTGTGTAGGTGCATGGGACTTTTGAGGAGCCTCCTACTAGATTGATAACTTGGTTCTCAAAAACTGAGGGAAATACTTACGCTACTATTGCTGCATCACCCTCTCCTCTTCGAGGAAAACCAACGCAAGCTCAAGACGTAGCAAGAAGGATTTCTGGCGCCGTTGCCAGGGAGGTCTTCGCTCAAGTCAAGACATACCAAGTACCCATCACAAACCCATCTCCCTCGCATTTACATTATTTGCCATTTGCCTCTCGTTTTCCTCTCCCCCACTTCACCCTTACCGTTTTATTTGCCCTCTCTTTCCCAATCTCCTCCTCTCTTTTCGCTTGCCTTTTTCTGCTTACTTGTGTGCCTGTTTGTCCTTATGGCTTCGCCTAAGGGTCCTGACCACCTTCTCAAAAGGATGGAAGAGATTGAATCAAATATTAGAAGCTTTATGATTTTGCAATTTGAGCATAATAATTTCTTTAGAAAAGAGCTTAAGGAACAAAAAGGTTTTTTGGGATTTATGAACAAAGAGCTTGATGATATGAATAAAGAATTTTATGGTGTTAACACTCAAATTACCCGGCTTGAAAATGCTATAGCCAAAATTTCTGAAAAGCAAGCCACCTTAGTCAATAAGATGGCCGCTAAACCAGAAAAAGTAGATGAAAATAATGATGAGGATCTTAAAGTTATTGATGCGTCTCCTATTAGATCTATGTTTTGCAATATGAATTTTGATGATTATGGGACTGATGATGAATCAACTTTGCCTAGAAGGCGTCCCAAGAATTCGGAGTCTTTAGATCTTGATGCTAAATTTGGTAAAAGTGAGATTGGAGAAGTCACAACTTTAAATAGTATTGAACCCACTATCTCGGATTTCAAGGAGTTTGCTTATGATAATTGTTCTTTAAAAGGTTGTATTTCCTTGTTGCAATCCGTTGTTAATTCTCCTCATGCTTATAGTCAAAACAAAGCTTTTACCAAACATATTTTTGATGCCTTGATGCAATCTTATGATGAAAAACTTAATTTGGAAGTTTCTATACCTAGAAAACTTAATGATGAGTGGGAACCTACTATAAAGATTAGAATTAAAGATCATGAGTGTTTTGCTTTGTGTGATTTGGGTGCTAGTGTTTCCACGGTTCCGAAAACTTTATGTGATATTCTAGGTTTCCATGATCTTGATGATTGCTCTTTAAATTTGCACCTTGTGGATTCCACCATTAAAAAGCCAATGGGAAGGATCAATGATGTTCTTATTGTTGCAAATAGAAATTTGGTGCCCGTGGATTTTATCGTTCTTGATATAGATTGCAATCTTTCTTGCCCTATTATTCTTGGTAGACCTTTCCTTAGAATGATTGGCGCGATTATTGATATGAAGGAAGGGAATATTAGATTCCAATTTCCATTAAAGAAAGGCATGGAGCACTTTCCTAGAAATGAAGTCAAATTACCTTATGAATCTATCATGCGGGCTACTTATGAATTTAGTGCCAAAGAGGGCACTCGTTAGATCTATCTTTGCTTTTATGCCTAGCTAGGGGCATTAAACGATAGCGCTAGTTGGGAGGCAACCCAATTTTCTTTGTGTTTTTTGTTTTTGCTCCTGTTTAGTAATAAATCTTGCATCTACCTTCTGTTTAGATATGTTTTTATCTTTTAATTAGTGTTTGTGCCAAGTAGAACCTATAGGATAACCTACGATGATAGTTGATTTGATTCTGCTGAAAAACAGAAACTTTGCACGCACGAATATAATTTTGTTAAATCACAAGAACATGATTTTGCGTTGATTCTTTTTTTCTGCTAATCAATAAACAAATTGTACAGGACTTTCTATTTTGGTAGGATTTTTAAAGTTCCAGAAGTTTGCGTTAGTTACATATTGCTACAGACTGTTCTGTTTTTGATAGATTCTGTTTTTCGTGTTTTTTTTGCTTATTTCAATGCATCTATGGCTAGTAAATTAGTTTATAAACCACAAGGAAGTTGGAATATAGTAGGTTTAACAACAAAATAAATAAAGAATGAGTTCATTACAGTACCTTATGTGGTGGTTTTTGTTTTCTTTCACTAACGGAGCTTATAAGATTTCCTGTTGAGTTTTGTGTTGTGAAGTTTTCAAATTTTGGGTAAAGCTTTTATGGACTATGGAATAAAGCGTGGCAAGAGCCTAAGCTTGGGGATGCCCAAGGCACCCCAAGATATTCAAGGATAGCCAAAAGCCTAAGCTTGGGGATGCCCCGGGAAGGCATCCCCTCTTTCGTCTTCGTTCATTGGTAACTTTACTTGGAGGTATTTTTTTATTTGCCACATGATATGTGTTTTGCTTGGAGCGTCGTGCATTATATTAGTATTTGCTTTTTAGTTTACCACAATCATCCTTGCTGTACACACCTTCTGGGAGAAGCCTATTTGATTAGAATTTGTTAGAATACTCTATGTACTTCACTTATATCTTTTGAGCTTGATAGTTTTTGCTCTAGTGCTTCACTTATATCTTTTAGAGCACGGTGGTGTCTAAATTTTGAAGAAATTATTAGTCTATCATGCTTCACTTATATTATTTTGAGAGTCTTTTAGAACAGCATGGTATTTGCTATGGTTACAAATTTGGTCCTAGAATGATGAGCATCCAAGTTGGGTATAATAAAAACTATCATAAAAAAGAATTGGATGTTATGATCAGTTTGATGCTTGATAATTGTTTTGAGATATGGAGGTAGTGATATTAAAGTCATGCTATTTGGGTGATTATGAATTTAAAGAATGCTTGTGTTGAAGTTTGTGATTCCCGTAGCATGCACGTATGGTGAACCGCTTTGTGATGAAGTTGGAGCACAATTTTATTTATTGAGTGTCTTCCTTATGAGCGGCGGTCGGGGACGAGCGATGGTATTTTCCTACCAATCTATCCCCCTAGGAGCATGCGCATAGTGCTTTGGTTTTTGATGACTTCTAAATTTTTGCAACAAGTATATGAGTTCTTTTGACTAATGTTGAGTCCATGGATTATACGCACCCTTTCACCCTTCCATCATTGCTAGCCTCTCTTGTACCATGCAACTTTCGCCGATACCATACACCCACCATATACCTTCCTCTAAACAGCCACCATACCTACCTATTATGGCATTTCCATAGCCATTCCGAGATATATTGCCATGCAACTTTCCACCGTTCCGTTCATATGACACACATTACTTTTGTCACATTGCTCTTTGCATGATCATGTAGTTGACATTGTATTTGTGGCAAGGCCACCTTCATAATTTTCATACATGTCACTCTTGATTCATTGCATATTCCGGTACACCGCCGGAGGCATTCATATAGAGTCTTACCTTGTTCTAGCTTTGAGTTGTAATTCTTGAGTTGTAAATCCATAAAAGTGTGATGATTTTCATTATTAGAGCATTGTCCTAGTGAGGAAAGGATGATGAAGACTATGATTCCCCCACAAGTCGGGATGAGACTTCGGACTTTACAAAAAGAAGAAAAAAAAGAGAAAGGCCAAAAAAAAGAAAGGCCAAAAAAAAGGAAGAAAGAAAAATAAAAAAATAAAATGAGAGAAAAAGAGAGAAGGGACAATGCTACTATCTCTTTTTCCACACTTGTGCTTCAAAATAGCACCATGATCTTGATGATAGACAGTCTCATATGTTGTCACTTTCATATTCTAGTGGTAATTTTTCATTATAGAACTTGGATTGTATATTCCAATGATGGGCTTCCTCAAAATGCCCTAGGTCTTCGTGAGCAAGCGAGTTGGATGCACACCCACTTAGTTTCTTTTGTTGAGCTTTCATATATTTATAGCTCTAGTGCATCCGTTGCATGGCAATCCCTACTCACTCACACTGATATCTATTAATGGGCATCTCCATAGCCCGTTGATACGCCTAGTTGATGTGAGACTATCTTCTCCTTTTTGTCTTCTCCACAACCACCATTCTATTCCACATATAGTGCTATGTCCATGGCTCACGCTCATGTATTGCGTGAAAGTTGAAAGAGTTTGAGATTATTAAAGTATGAAACAATTGCTTGGCTTGTCATCGGGGTTGTGCATGATTAAATACTTTGTGTGATGAAGATAGAGAAACAGCCAGACTATATGATTTTGTAGGGATAACTTTCTTTGGCCATGTTATTTTGAGAAGACATGATTACTTTGATTAGTATGCTTGAAGTATTACTATTTCTTATGTCAATATGAACTTTTATTTTGTATCATTTGGATCTGAACATTCATGCCACAGTAAAGAAAATTACATTGAGAATTATGCTAGGTAGCATTCCACATCAAAAATTTCTTTTTTTATCATTTACCTACTCGAGGATGAGCAGGAATTAAGCTTGGGGATGCTTGATACGTCTTCAACGTATCTATAATTTTGATTGTTCCATGCTATTATATTACCGCTTTTGGATGTTTATGGGCTTTATTTTACACATTTATATCATTTTTGGGACTAACCTACTAACCGGAGGCCCAGCCCATATTGCTGTTTTTTTTGCCTATTTCAGTATTTCGAAGAAAAGGAATATCAAACGGAGTCCAAACGGAATGAAACCTTCGGGAGCGTGATTTTTGGAACGAACGTGATCCAGAGGACTTGGAGTGCAAGTCAAGAAGCAGCCGAGGCTCCCATGAGATAGGAGGGCGCGCCCCCCCTATAGGGCGTGCCCCCTGTCTCGTGGGCCCCTCGGGCGGCCACCGACGTACTTCTTCCTCCTATATATACCTACGTACCCCGAAAACATCCAGGAGGAGGACGAAACACAATTTCCACCACTGTAACCTTCTGTATCCGCGAGATCTCACCTTGGAGCCTTCGTCGGCACTCTGCCGGAGGGGGAATCGACCACAGGGAGCTTCTACATCAACATCCTTGCCCCTCCGATGAGTTGTGAGTAGTTTACCACAGAACTACGGGTCCATAGTTATTAGCTAGATGGCTTCTTCTCTCTTTTTGGATCTCAATACAATGTTCTCCCCCTCTCTTGTGGAGATCTATTCGATGTAAACTCTTTTTGCGGTGTGTTTGTCGAGATCCAATGAATTGTGGGTTTATGATCAAGTTTATCTATGAATAATATTTTAATCTTCTCTGAATTCTTTTATGTATGATTGAGTTATCTTTGCAAGTCTCTTCGAATTATCAGTTTGGTTTGGCCTACTAGATTTATCTTTCTTGGCATGGGAGAAGTGCTTAGCTTTGGGTTCAATCTTGCGGTGTCCTTACCCAGTGATAGAAAGGGTTGCAAGGCACATATTGTATTGTTTCCATCGAGGATAACAAGATGGGGTTTATATCATATTGCTTGAGTTTATCCCTCTACATCATGTCATCTTGCTTAATGCGTTACTCTGTTCTTATGAACTTAATACTCTAGATGCAGGTAGGAGTCGGTCGATGTATGGAGTAATAGTAGTAGATGCAGGCAGGAGTCGGTCTACTTGTTATGGACGTGATGCCTATATACATGATCATGCCTAGATAATCTCATAACTATTCGCTTTTCTATCAATTGCTCGACAGTAATTTGTTCACCCACCGTAATACTTATGCTATCTTGAGAGAAGCCACTAGTGAAACCTATGGCCCCCGGGTCTATCTCTTATCATATTTGCTTCCAATCTAGTTTTATTTGCATCTTTACTTTTTGCATCTATATTATAAAATACCAAAAATATATTTATCTTATCTTACTATCTTTATTAGATCTCACTTTCGCAAGTGGCCGTGAAGGGATTGAAAACCCCTTTATCGCGTTGGTTGCAAGTTCTCGATTTGTTTGTGTAGGTGCGTGGGACTTTTGAGGAGCCTCCTACTGGATTGATACCTTGGTTTTCAAAAACTGAGGGAAATAGTTACGCTACTATTGCTGCATCACCCTCTCCTCTTCGAGGAAAACCAACGCAAGCTCAAGACGTAGCAAAATCACACACCTAGTTAGTTGGGGGTGTTGGGTAGGTAATTACCTGAATGATGAGGCCCGTGAGTACTCCCTGTAGGGCCATTGGGAGGAGCACGCGGGGCACTGCTTGTTGGGCCAGGCGGGGGAGGAGGTGGAGGACCATGCCGTGTAGGGCCTGGAGGTGGAGGAGGTCCTCGAGGGTCGCCATCATCTGATGGCCTCGTGGCAGCAGTCGGTTTTTTTCTTTTTCTTGGACTTGTTCAGGTGGCCGATCTTGGTACGTGTTGCGCGCATATGCTTGTATACAATAGCTTGTGCTGGATCAGAACCACTCGCAAACTTTGCTAGTTTCCGAAAATCGTATATCATGTTCCTCTCCCTTATCTGCTTCTTTGATTGAGGAGGCATTTCATCCGGTTGCTCATAACCAGTCCCTGGCGCACTAGGCACAGCAGTAGGTGTCCAGCGCCTTAGCATGTACCTTTCCAGTATGATATCAACTCCAATATGGGTGAACACCTTGAGGATGTAGCAATAGAGGATGCCATCCTTGTCCATTTTACAGAACTCACACAAATAGGAACCCTCCTCCACCCTTGCCTGCACTAAGTAGTTTCGAGAACCATATTTGGCAACAAATTCCTGGTTCGGTCTGAGCTCAAATATATCAGCACCAACTTGGAATGCATTATAACATCCAATCATCTCAAACTCTTCTCTGAACTTGTGGTAAAGGTCCCTAGCATAGGTTTTGTAAGCTTGCTTCTCTATTGGGAATTTGGACCACAGCTAAATCTCAAGGTGTTCTGTCCTGTAACCATTGCAGCCTTCCTTGGCAAGGATGTGGTTCTGAATTTTTTCATATTGCTTGACGAAGTTCAGCATCGAGTTGTGTGGGTTCACATATCTTTTTAGGACGGCGTTGAATCCCTCACTACGCTGTGTAGACTGCAGGAAGGGGAATAACCTGTCTTTGAAGTAGCAAGGCACCCAAGTTGACCTGTATTCATACAACTTCTCAAAGTGTGTGTGTGTGTCATAGCCTCGTACTTCACCATTAACCCAGCCCAATTCTGTTCCAACTCGTCTGGAGTGAAGCTGAAGTCAACATAGAAGTTGAAATCATCAGAGAGCTCTGGATTCCGGCACAACAGCCAACCAACTTTTTCCTGGGCCTTCTTCATGATGTGCCATCAACAACATCGATGCACGATGGTTGGAAACATGCTCTGTATTGACTGCCTCATTGCACCATCTTGATCGGTTATGAAGTTGTCAGGAGGTTTTCCACCCATAGCCTCTAGGAATGTTTGGAAGACCCAATCAAAGCTTGATGCCAACTCCTGCCTCACAAACACGCAACCGAGCATGAAAGATTGGCCATGTCGGTTTATTCCAATGAAGGGTGCGAATGGCATATTATACATGTTGGTCATGTAGGTAGTGTCAAACGATATGCAATCGTGGTACGCCTCAGCATAAGCTTTTCGAGCTAAGCCATCCACCCAAAATATGTTGACAACTCTGTCCTCTTCATCATATTTTATCTTATAAAAGAAGTCTGTATCGGTTTTCTGTATATCCTTGAAGTGCACAACTATCTCAATC
This sequence comes from Triticum timopheevii, assembly GCA_963921465.1. NCBI lineage: Eukaryota > Viridiplantae > Streptophyta > Magnoliopsida > Poales > Poaceae > Triticum > Triticum timopheevii. The sequence continues at coordinate 398,347,410 of OY997270.1, read as the reverse complement.
ATGTCACCCTCCTTTGTGTCATCTCTACGGAAACTTGTACACACATTTGTTATTGCCTTTGGTCCAAACAGCACCATCATCTCAGATCTGTAGAACTCTGCTATTATATGCATCATACGTCCTGCATAATATAAAAAAAACAGTATATCCTTTTTTTAGTTGCACGAATGTGCACATCCAGCTGCATAGTAATAGGACATGTGTTGGCACAGAAGATAATTGCAGGAAATGGACACCTAGTTGCACCTTTTTAAAAACACTTCGCACTTTTTGCATACAGGACATTGTGTAGTTGCACGGTGAAGGCAATCTAGTCGCACAACAAGCACCAAAGTGATATACAAATAGTATGGGAAGTTGGACACGAGTTGCACAGTTAAGTCATTTCAGTTGCACAGTAGTACCATAACAGTTGCACACTGGACTGCCTAGAGGGAAACTTAATTCTTTAAGGGATATAGAAACACCACACCTACAGTCAAGTTGCAGTTATACAAGATGCGCAAAAACTCCTTTTCATCAGGTGAGATGCCTTGGTGGAATCTCAAGTATTTGGACAACAAAGGTTTGTTCACGAGCGGATGATTGTGGTCACGAACAAAGTGCGTCACCTCCCATCGCCCATCTATCAGCTTCACCAACATTTTCGCCTTGCATTGAGTCTGCTTTATTGTCTCGCGTTTCCGTTTCTTCTTCTTCTTACTAGGACCAACCTCCTCTTCAGCAAAGATTGGAGGTTCATCTTCCATTTCCTCATCACTGTCAACAGGTTTTGGATCTGGAATAGGGTCCAGGACAGGAGGAGCCTCATCTCCTCCATCATCAACTTTTGGCTTCTTGAACTTGTTGCAGCAAAACTGTTGTTTTACCAATACATTGGTGTGGGGTGTCCGCCTAGAGGTGTTCTTCTTGACAGAGAAACCCATCCGTAGTGCATAGACGTTGTAGTGATCCTTAGCAATTTGAAGGCTGTCAAACCTCATGCCAACATAGGGTTCCATAGGTTGAGAACCATCCTCATCCTCTCCTTCTCCTTGCACAGCTCCGTCAACAGCCCCAACTCCTAACTCAGTCCTGGTTCGACCAGGAACATTTGTCGCGGTTCCCATGTCATCAAGTGTATGGCTCTCTAACTGCAAAGACACCACTACAGGGGCACCACGGGTTGATGACTGGCCTGCCACATTGTCATGGCCCATAGGGTTACCACCACGACTTGCATGTGTGTAGTAAACAGATCGCTCATTTTCTGTCCAATTTCCTTGTGGTATGCTGGGTTGCTGCTGATCCATATCATGAGGAAGCTCATTGAGATCAGGAGGCAACTCATTGAGATCAAGCATTTTTTTTCCTTTTTTTGGATGCTGCCACACACTCCCTGCACATATAAAAAAGAACAAAGTGATGTCATCAGTTGTTCACCATAGAAAAGAGTGTTTCAAACAACCTAAAAACATAGTAAATAGGCAGTTGCACACCATTTTATGACAATCTTAGTTCCAAAAGCAACATGACTGTAGCATAATCTTTATTATAATAGTTATGCATTTTTTTTGTTTGCACAGAGTTGTTATGTTAGTTGCACACTTTGCAGTAAATAACTCGCAAGAACATGACTTCTTTTTACTACAGAGTTTTCTGACTTTTTCCTTCTGTTTGTTGCAATGATCTTCAGGTTTTCTGTTTGGCAAGGAGCTGTTTCAGATTTTTCTGCACATAGTTTGATGTTATATTTGAGACGGAAAATCCAGGTGAAAGAAGAAAGAAGAATTGGATGACAGATTATAGTTATATGTTTTCATCGGCATTTATGTTTTTACTTCTGGTATACTGAACATATTTCTACACTATAGCTTTGCAATAGGTGTGGGACCAGAATATATGTGTGGGACAAGATTATATGCGTGAATATTTTAATATGGTTTGTGGCTTCATTAGCTATGGATAGAAGTTCTTGTGTTTTTGCTGTCGTACTACAGGTTTCTGGTTTTCGCTAGAATAGATGTCTCAATTGCCAGGATGCATTTTTTCAGTTGGCCAGCATACATATTCAGTTGAACAGTCAATGTGTTTAGTTGGCTAGAATAGATGTCTCAATTGGCCAGGATGCATTATTTGAGTTTTGGCCAACATGCATGTTCAGTTGGACAGTTAATGTGTTCAGTTGGCTAGAATAGATGTTTCAGTTGGCCAAGATACATTTTTTTAGTTTTGGCCAACATGCATGTTTATTTGGCCAGAAAACATGTTTTTGTTGCACATATACTATAGGTTTTCTAAAGTGTTCACTCACAAATATCCAGTACATGTGGGGTACAATGCGTGTTTTAGTTTGGCTAGCATGCATGCTGAGTTGCCAGAATATATGTTTAGTTGGCTGGGATGCATGTTCAGTTGCACATTTATGAATTTTTTGTTGCACATATCCTTTGGACAGTCAATTTGTTCATTTGCAAACAATAACTACAAGTTGGTAGAATGCATGTTTAGTTCTTGGCTACAATGCCTGTTGAGTCACTACAAAAAAAAGACACATGCGTGACATTTTGGGCCGAACGAAATTTTTTCTGTCATACATATGAAACTTCTATGACGATAATTGTGACAAAACCCGGTATCATCATAGATGTGGTGGGCTCCTACTTCTATGACAAAAAATCATGACAGAAAATGGGCTTTTCGTCCTGGGCGGGCCGGAGACGCAACTGCATGACATTCTTTGGGTCGTCCATGACGGAAAAACCCGTGGTAGAAGCGAGGGGGAGGAAAATTTCGGGGAGTTGCCTGTTACGGTGGGAGGTCGGGGGTCGAGCGATGCGCGTTTCTCTTGTACACGTGCGAGGCGTTGGCTCTAACTGAACCCGAGCAAGGTGTTGGGCTCTAACTGAACCCGAGCGATTGCACTGCAGGCTACGCATTACTAAACCCGAGCGATCGATCGATGGCTGTTAACTGAACCCGATGGAGCAATTCCTTCGCTACTGCTGCTAACTGAAGCCGATCGATTGGATGAACAGTGAGCATTACGGGGGGGGGGGGGGGTGGATGAACAGTGAGCGGTGGCATTGCCTCTGGATGAACAGGACCCCGTGGTGTGGAGGGCTGGATGAACAGTAGACGGTGGAGGGGTGTCCGTGGAGGGGTGGTTGAACAGGACCCCGTGGTGTGAAGGGCTGGATGAACAGTAGACGGTGGAGGGGTGCCCGTGTAGGGGTGGTTGAACAGTAGCCGGTGGAGTAGCGTGCGGTGGAGGCTGGATGAACAGGAGCCCGTGGAGGCTGGAGGAGGTCGACAGTAGCCCGTGGAGGCTGGAGGAGGTCGATGGTGGACATGAACAGTATCCCGTGGAGTCCCGTTTTGCGGTACGCCACACCCCTCCTGATGAACAGGACCCCCATTTCGACCGTAGGAGGTCCGTTTCATCTGTTTTGCGGTACGCCACACCCTCCTGATCAACAGGACCCACGTTTCGATCGTAGGAGGTCCGTTTCCTCCGTTTTGCGGTACGCCACACCCCTCCCGATCAACAGGACCCCCGTTTCGACCGTAGGAGGTCCATTTCCTCCGTTTTGCAGTACGCCACACCCTTCCCGATCAACAGGACCCCATTCCGAACGTAGGAGGTCCGTTTCCTCCATTGTGCGGTACGCTAGGCCTTGTTTCCATCGCCTGTTCCATCCAAGCCGGTTGGCTCCCACGCGTTCCGTTGCCTCCCGATGAACATGATGCATTCTGTTGCCTCCTGATGAACACGACGCATTTCGTTGCCTCCCCATGAATACGACACATTCTGTTGCCTCCCGATGAACACGACGCATTCCGTTGCCTCCCCATGAACACGACGACGATGTTGTTTCTCCATTTCGACCCAGCCATGTACACGAGCCCTCGCCGTACGTATGGGCGAGTAGGCGTTCGAGACCCCGCCCGTATGTACACATACGTGGCCGTATTTTCTTTCTTGCACCCTGGCCGATGTATGTACGTGTACATGCTACGTGCGCGCCTCTACTACGACACGTGCGCGCCTCTACAACGACCAGTATGTACATACACGTTCGCGGCCAGAATGACAACGCTACGTACGCTTCGACCAGGTAGGTCCCGACTGTGAGGCACTTCCTTACGTGTGAAAATGTAGCTGGTGGGTCCCAGCAGTCAGAGGGGCGAATCGTTTTTTTTGCCCGAACGCACTTCCTTTGCGTGCGAATATGTAGCTGGTGGGTCTCAGCAGTCAGGGGGGCGAATCGTTTTTTCTTTGCCCGGACGCCCTTCCTTGCGTGCGAAGATGTAGCTGGTGGGTCCCAGCAGTCAGGGGGGCGAATTGCTTTTTTTGCCCGGACGCACTTCCTTGCGTGCGAAGATGTAGCTGGTGGGTCCCAGCAGTCAGGGGGGAACTTTTTTTTTGCAAAATACGGTGGCCCGTTCGGTGGGTCCCCGCCGTCAGGTGGAGGAATCATTATTTTGCGCGTAATAAGGAGGCACTTCCTTGCTGCGGCCGTGGACCCAGCTGTCAGCCTCTCCACGTACAGTCCACGTCCGATGGAAGTCTTTCCTTGACCATGTTGACCACGCCGCGCCAAGAGCACCACGGCGGTGGACGACGACAAGGCCTAGGAAGGGGACGACTCGGAGCCGGGGAAGACACAGCAGTGGATGCCCACGCGAAGAGGAGTACGAGGGTTCACTGGTTCGGTTGCGGTGTGAGGCTGCTGTCGCCGCAGAATAACAGGGGGTGTGGGTGAGTAGAGGGATGGCCTGGCTAGCGGTGGGAGTAGTAGGGGCGGTAAGGCCTCCGTGACATCACAGCCGGCCACGGGAGGCAGGAGCACGTCGCACGACCGGCGCTGGTTTGGGCGGCTGGAGCAAGAAGACCAGAGGTTGAAGAAGCACTACAACCGTTGGATGAACATCGTACGGTAACAAGAGCTAGAATCGTTCATATTAACTAAGTTGACAAAGCCCTCCGTCCCTGTCAACTTGGTAGGCCCACAAGTCAGCCTCCCAGTATGCTGGGTTCCAGCTGGCCGGGGGAATATTCATTTTTTTGTGCGTAATAAGGAGGCACTTCCTTGCGTGCGAAGATAGCTGGTGGGTCCGACAAGTCAGCGGGGGGCACATTTTTTTGCAAAATACAGAGGCCCTTCCGGTGGGTCCCAGATGTCAGGTGGAGGAATCATTATTTTGCGCGTAATAAGGAGGCATTTCCTTGTGTGCGGCCGTGGACCCAGCTGTCAGCCTCTCCACGCACAGTCTATTTCCGATGGTGTCGTTCGTTGACCACGTTGACCACGCCGCGCCGAGCGCATCCAAGGTGGTGGACGACGGCGAGGCCTCGGACAGCAACAAGCCGGAGATGGGAAGACGCGGGAGTAGAGTCGCAGACGGAGAGGTGTACGAGGGTTAACTGGTTCTAGTGCGGTGTGGTTCGGCAGTCGGTGGAGAAGAACAGGAGGTGTGGAGGGGTGGAGGGATAGCCTGGCAAACGGTGGAGTAGCGCTTCATAGCAAAGCGTGCTAAGCAGAGCTGCTAGCAGCAGGAGGCGGGAGGTGGTCCCGGCGGCGCTGGAGGAAGAAGACGAGAGATTGAAGATGGATGCCGGTCGTTGGATGTAAATCCAACGGCTAACATGCCAGAATCATTTGTTGACTAAATTGACAATGAGTTGCATTGGCTTTGACCTATTGGCCCACATTTCAGCCTCCAAAAATGTGGCACGTATTCAACCCATTTTTCAGAATTTACAGTCTTTTTTTGCGCGGTAGAATTTACAGTCAATTTGATCTTTTTTTTAATTACAGTCATTAGCTGGGCTGGGTGAACAATTAATGTAGCGTCCATGTGGCCCATTTATTTTATTTCCTAAAAAATTACAGGCCATTTGCACTTTCTCAAAATACACGATTTTGCTGGGCTGATTCTAATTATAATGTTGGGTTGGGCCAGTAATGTTATCAAAAAATAAAAAGGGGCTGAGCATTTTGTTATAAATATATTTAAATAATAAGTGATATTATTACATTCGTCCTTAAATCTTACCAAGCTTTTGTACACAATCACTAGGATTTTCATGCCAAAACAATCCAGGATTTTATTTGTTAAGAAATTATTTTTATAAGTTAATAAGATGTGGGATATTGTTTTCTTACATATGTAAGTATCTGTTAAATATATGATGACAATAAAAATAATATATAATAACATATAAAATAATTTAAATATATAATATATAGTTAAAAGGGAAACATAAGTTGTACCTGGAGTTCCTATTCTTATATAGAAAAATAGAACAGACCTCGCATTTTCTTCAAAAAAATACATAAATTGGGCTGCCAAAAATAAAACCTCGGATGGGAGGTCCATAGGCCGGTCGATACATGACGGCCCTAAGAAAATACAAACAGGCCCTTCCATCCGAGGTCGTGGGCTGCGCATGTTAAAAATGAAAGCCTAGACGGGGCAGCCCAAAACCACGTCCAACACTTGCCAAAACTTCGTCCCTCGTTTTCTCTGTGTTTTGCACACTCGACATTGTGTGGGCATTTTGACTGTGCATCATATGAAGATGTGCTATGCATGAATGTTGATCAGCATGATGTTAATTGGCTGGTAGTTCCATTTTTGACCATGAATAAAACTTCCAACATGATGTTAACCCTGTTTGCAAAGGCCGTATTAATATAAATGCTCTGCCTCTGAAAGTTGCAGTTTCTTATCTGAAACTGAACTTGCAGTTTCTTATCTGAAACTGAAACTTGCAGTTTCTTCTCGTCTGCACTTTTATACTTCTATGAAACTACATTTTTTTAAGTGCTAAAAATAGATCTCTAGAATTCATAAAATTCTTCATATGCTCAATACTGTAAATCTGAAATTCAAAAGACATTCATATCTGAAAGTACTCTCAAAATACACAACACAAAACACAATTCACAACCTGCAAATACTGACAACCCTAAGCTCCTCCTGACAATTCACAACCTGCCCGACTATTTGGCTGGAGGGGGCAGCCCCCTCCTATTCCTCGGCGGCAGACAAGCGCCCCATGAGACGATGTGAACGGCGAGGGAGACGATGGCGGGGAAGCGTCGTTGGGCCAACTGCTTTTCTCCTCTTGTAGTTGGGTTCGGTTGACGAAGACTCCACCGGCTTGCTCTGGCAGGACACCCTCACAAACGGCACCCTGTAGATGCTCGATCCTTCAATCTCTGGTGGATGCTCCATCTGGGATCGATACTCCCACCACCGCTCCCTCACGATCGGATTCGGTGAATCTGTTTGCTCCATAGCCCAGAGGAGCAGCTCTATGTACTCCGGCGCGACTCCCTCCGGGAGTATTGCGCCTTTTCGCTCTGTTGCAGATATTTGGCCATGGATTTTGCCGTCGCCGCTAGTTGGTCCTTGTTGTCAAACCAAGACTGTATCTCCAACATCCTAGATAGCTTCACAGGGTCGCCGTCTGCGATCCTCACGTATCGGTTGTACCCCTCCATCAATCTACTTCTCCACAACACCTTCACTCGCCGGTAGTGGTTTTTGAATGGAAGAGGAGAGGAGCAGCGCTGGTTTTGGATTAGAACGGGAGAGGAGCGACGCTGGTTTTGGACTGGAACAAGAGAGGAGGGGCGGTGGTTTTGAAATGGAATAGGAGAGGAGCGGCGCTGGATTTAGATTGGAACAGGAGAGGAGCGGCAGTGGTTTAAGAGGAGGAGAGCGGAAGAGTGGCACTGGTCTTGGAAGTATTTTTTGTTGTTTTGCGTATTTTGGGTCAAAGTTTGACCACGTACTGTATTTGACAAGCAAAATGTGAATGCATGTCACCAAAAATTGTATCGTTTGGTTCGTATCTGAATGTACTTTCAGATTATATTATTTTTGCAATGTATAACATATATTTTATGTGCGAAAATCATGGGCAATTATGGCCCAGAATAAAAGGGAGACTAGTTAATGTGGGGTCGCTTTCTTAATTGAAGGGTAAATTGATTTTGATTTTGATCTAGTCACAGCGCGTCGGCCCTCTCGCCCAATCCTAAATCGCTGCCGCACGCTCCTCTCCCTCTTCTCCATTGCAAAACCACCTCCTCTCTTCTCCATCATCTCCATTCCAAAACCACCGTCTCGCCTCTCCCTCTTCTGATCTTCTCCATTGCAAAACCACCTCCTCTCCTCTCCATCATCTCCATTCCAAAGCCACCTTCTCTCCTCTCCATCATCTCCATTCCAAAATCACCGTCTCACCTCTCCCTCTTCTGATCTTCTCCATTGCAAAACCACCTCCTCTCCTCTCCATCATCTCCATTCCAAAACCACCGTCTCACCTCTCCCTCTTCTCTATTGCAAGACCACCGTCTCTCCTCCCATCTTCCAAAGCTAGCACCGGACCACTCAGAAGGACATCTATGGAGAGGATGCAGCAGCGAATCAGGCAGATCACCGGCGGCGACCAGGCAAAGTTAGCCAGGTTGAAGGAGATCCTTAGTTGGTTTGACAATGAGTGGGAGATTTCGAGGACGGTGTGGGCCATGTGGCAATGTATGCGAAAGAGCAAGACGGCGGTGATGAGGGCGGCGATGTACATGTACTCCTCGGCGGCAGTCACGCCGCAGTCCTCTGAGTTCATCGAGTATCTCCTATGGGCGATGGAGCAGACAGATTCGCCCGAGGCGACAGTCAGGCAGAGGTGGTGGGCGTACAGGTCGAAGGTCGAGCACCCAGAGGATAACGAATCGATCGAGTATGGTGTGCCGTTCGTGAGGGTGCAGAGCTAGCCGGAGCCACAGGAGTATTCATTCTCCCACCACAAGAGGAGCCCGGATGGCGCGACGTTGCTTCCCCGCCGTTCTCCACGGTTCCCTCGACGCTCGCCTCGTTTCAACCGCGGCGGTAGGGTTTAAGGTAAGCTTCGCACTAACCTAATCTTCCACCTGCTCATGCTTACAATCAGTGTGACAGCTAATGAAAATCATGCTTACAATCAGTCTCCGAGTACTACGCCAATCACCCTAAAATATCTCTGGACCTTTGGGTCAAAGTTGTGACACAGTGTACAAATAAAGAAAAATAGATTGGTGCTTCTTTCAGAAAGGAGTACTCCCTAGAAAACTGCCAATATAAGCTACTAGTATTTGGTTAGAGGATTTGCTGCCAAGAAAGATCCATCCACAGAGAGCGCCACACATCCCACTAGTGGTGGTGGATGCCAATGCGTGCATGCAGCATGGTTGGTGTCGGTAATTTTTACTTGGCACACCTCACACTCTGCATATATGCCGGTTCCATACGTACATTTGTGCAGTTCCACCAAAATGCAGCTGAATAACCCTGTTTGCATAGATAATGAAAAAGCGTGATTACATTATAGTGGAACTAGTTGATGAAAGACACAAAATAAATAGAAGAAAATATTGTGATAGTATCATAGTATGCCATGCTGCGAGGGCGAGATGGGCCCTGCGACGCCTCATACGGTACGCCTCATACTGGACATCGTCCCAAGTCTCCCAGATACACCTTCTGCCAGTGATGAACATCAGTGTACAACGGTAGTACAAGGAGGCGCCTTGAGACATTCAAATCTCTATTTTTGTACATATCAACTAAAATTAAGCACCCCAGTTTGCAGTAACGCTTAAACATTAACAATGGGACTAGTTGATGAAACATACTTTAACAAAGAGAAGCACTTTCTTTATCTACATTGGAAATGAAATGATAGAGATGACACTCGCTCTATTTTAACTGTATTATTACTTCATTTTATCAGTGACACTAGGGTCGAGTAGGTGGCAAACAAGGTGTACCGTGCGTCGCAAGGATGGAGGCCGGGGGTGCTTAGACTGGGATGCTGAAGCTGGCTCTTTCAGTCACCAACATGGATGATTCAATTCATGGGACCTTTTGGTGCAGTTCACCTAAAATGAAGCAATGTCCTGTGAGCTAGTAGCTTCTTCTTCAAAAAATTTTAAGAAAAGGGCTCCAGCCCCGGTTCCATTTCCATCAGAAAATGAAACCCACAGAGCTTCTTCTTCATTAGTTGCAATAAAATTGAGCAACATCAAGGTTGGTTGTGAACCTCCTGGAATGCTCAACTATAATTTGGATATCATTTGTGCAGTTCAACTAAGATCGAGCGTGAAATGTATATCTCTGTTTGCACAAAAAAGGTGGAAAGGAGGGTGACTAACAAGTGATGAAACATGCATCAAATGAAAAGAAGCATGTTCCTTATCTGAATGGCAATCCTACAAGGACAGTAGAAATTTCTAAAGCAGTGGCATTGCTAGATATTAGTGTGGGCATTAGGATTAACTATGACAACCGTTAAATACGACATTACTTTGGGCACGGGAGAGTAGGCGGACCAGGATAGTTGCATTTCTAACGAAAAGAACCAACTTATCTTAATGGGAAATTTTAGCAGGACATGTAAAGAAGTGCCATTGATTCATATTACTAGAGGCATTACATTGAAAACAACATTGGTTTAACGTGTCATTACTTTTAACAGTGCGACTGCTACATTTTACCAGTGGCATTACATAAGAGTGGCTCGGGGCAACAAACATCAGAACAGGATATCTGGGTTGGTCCCATTTTTGTTCGGTATAGCCACCTTATATTGTGTGAGGCTAGCAAATCTAGTGATGGACTTACTCTGTTGACTTGTCCCCCAGTTCCTACTTTTTTTTCCTTTTTCAACCAATAGATCGGGTTTATATTGAGTTTGTACTACGTTTCCCTTTATTTCCCTATTAGACCTAGAGACCAGTTGGATAGCCAGTCTCTGCTACTTTTCGCCCCCATTATTTCCTCTTTCAACCAAGTCCTAGATTCAGGTAACAAATCCTCCCCCACCCCCACACTCTTTCTTCCTTGTTTGAACCAAGTAGTACTAGATTCGAGTGCATGAACTAGTTTTACCTCTTAAATGTAAAAAAATTAGGTGGTTTCCGAACAGCCGATCGATCCTATCTACGAGGGGGGCTGAGAAATAGTAAAAGATACAAATGCAGCGACGTCAGGAGCTCGGGAAGTAGAGCAAGGCCGGTTTCGAAGGAAGTTATACCTGATGGTCGCCGGGATGTCGCTAGGTGGGCAGTGGGAGGCCGGATCTGCCCACACTACGGCAGCAAGGAAGAAGGGGTCGGAGGCCCTCCCTCACCAGCGGTGCTTGGGAGAGAACGGCAAGGCAGGCTGGTCGGGACGTGCCCAGCAGTGGGTAAGAGCCGTCGCCGAGGACGACCACGTGAACCTTGACCTTCTCACCTTCCCCGGCGGAGAGGATCCGGCTGGATCTGTGACCAGCGGTGAGCAGAGAGAGAGAGAGTGTGGCCACCGCTGTCGTGTTTAGATCTGGAGAGGCCGAGACAGTGTGAAGAGAGCAACACTAGCAAGCAAGCGCGGAGGCTCCTGCCTATATAGTGGAGTAGTACTTAGTTTTCTTTTGTCTACCGGATCCGGCTTGACCTCGTCAATGACTGTCGAGAAGTCTTCATGCACGTGGACCGGAGGCGCAGTTGTCGTCATTTTGATCTGAAGCGCCGGATTATAACATATAACACGAAAAAATGCCACATGACAAGAAATCATAACCTCACTGCCCAAAGGAGACAACATGAATCCCGACGGACAAACTAGACGAGGAACAAAGCTCAAATTAAAGATAAACTCGTAGAAAAGGGGTCCGTCGATAGATGTCCTAATTAACATAGCCGGCTTGACCTAGATGGCAGCCGAGTAGTCACTGTTCGTGCATGTGCCCCCAATGACTAGCCCAACTCAGTTGTCGCTGTTTAACCCTCGCAGTGATCCGAAGCACATGGCACCTAATTTTGCGAGATGACAAGAAACCTTTTTTTAGATTTGTCACCACAACTACAGCCATGTACAACACAGCCTGCACGATATGTAGATGATAGCCAATCCAGGCGTGTCTGCTGGAGTCTGGTCACATGCATGGACGAACTAATCTTCCGTGTCTTGCAGGGGTCGTCCAAGCACCAACGTAGTACAACACTTCTCTAGTACTATCGCTCGTCTCCCTCTTCTATTAAGTCACCCGACTTGCGGGGCCGGGGAGTGTGCCTATGGTCGGTTCTCAATTGCCATCCCACATGTGTGTGCGAACACAATATGACGTGCGTTCCATTCGGAGAGCAGCGTGCCAGACCGATCGACTGTCTGGGGTGCGACACGAACGTGGCGGGCGTGCTATATACTCCGTACATGTGTACCGCTGTTTTCTAGACGCTTTGCTCCATGGCGCGGGCGCAATCCATGGATACAAAATTAGTATACTGTATACTATTTAAAAGTCGAGGGCAGGGCTTTTCCTGCGCGGTAGGCGGTGGGGAAGTTCCGCCTAGTCGGTTCGACAGAGACACGAGAAGATGACGGAGTAGGCTGCTGCAAACGTAGGGCTGTGTGATTTGACAGCGAGTTACTGCTGGACAGGTGGGGCCCCGTGATTTGACTTGCCATTATCATTTTAACTGCGGCGCTACGACCGGCGTGAGTCTCCTGATTCCTGACCACCTCCATACAGGTGCCTCTCCCAATGCTCCACCATGTAGTAGAGGCTGGCTCTTGCATGAGAGCCCACTTCTCCACTTTTTCCTTGCCTCTCTTTCCTCCACATATGCAAAAATGCCATGTAAAGCGCACTATTGTACTTACTTGCTCCTACAGGTGCTTAAGCTTGCCACATAGGCATAAAGTCTGATGTGGCAAGTTAATCAAGAAGAGAGAGACTAGTTTGGTGACCCAAGAAAGAAATGGTGCTAAGGGTGTGTACCTAGGTGAAAAGACAATTTTGAGTCTATAGCTAATTAAATGAAGCAAACTTAGCAACACCATTTCATTGGAAGAGGTCACTCCTTGGCAAATGCAATAAATACTAGTACTCCCTATGTCCCATTATATAAGAACGTTTTTGACACTACACTAGTGTCAAAAACATTCTTATATTATGGGACGGAGGGAGTACGAAGAAAGAGATAGATAGGAGTAAAAAAATACACTTATAGACAACCTTGTTGTAGTATGAGTGACTAAGTGATGACTATGTATGACATGCCAACATCAGATAGCCTAATGCACCATGTTAAATCTCCAAGGGCGCGACCGCGCGAGCGACGCGACGGTCGTGGTAGGCGCGACCATGATACGGGCTGCTGGCAGCCCTTGGATCTCAGACCAAACGGTCGCATGCTAAGTTGCTGAAAATTTGCAGAATAACCCTCCAGGATAGGATATTCACCCATAGGTCTAGAAGCACACCATGCAACCGTTCGATCTCAGATCCAAGGGCTCTCGGAAGCCCGTATCATGGGAGAATGGAAAGACACTACCCTGCCGTTCGCACGCTGGCAGTTCGCTCCTACTCGTCCCCGCATGTCCTTTAATACTACGGCGGTTCGCTCCTAGTCATCCCATCCATTCACATTACGGCAGTTCCACTAATCCTAACCCTCCTCCCAAATCCATGGCGTCCCAAATCTCCTCGATCGGCAGTGAGTACAAGGTTAGAACCATCACCGGCGATGAATTCGACGTCATCTACACCTGTACTTCCGCGATGGTGAAAGGATGCCTTTCTCGCTTCAGACGCATGTTCGAAAACTCAGATGATGAGTGGGTCACTGGGATAGATGTTGAGTACACCACAGTCGTGGGACGGGAGAAGGATCTAAAGGACGAAGAGAGGAAGAAGCCCGCCGTGATCCAGGTTTGCTACATAATGTTTGCTTGGTCTACCACATATGCCATGCCGACGTTGAGTGCCAGGATTTTAAGAACTTGCTCGAGGACAAAACAGTGAAATTCGTTACTGTAGACTTTAAGAACGACAAAGAAGTCCTGGGTCGGATAGGCCTCGTTGTAGGCAACCCCTTCGACCTCCAGAAGAATCGGCTGGTGCCCTCTCGTCAGCCCTCAATGCTGACCCTGGCAGGAGCCATGGTTCATCCTTCGTACCGTAAACTGGAGAAACCTTATTACACGTTTCATCGTCATGCATGGCAGCGGAATGTACTAGATATAGACCACATGCACTATGCTGCAATGGATGGCTACCTTTGTTTCAATATCTACAATGGTTGGATGAAGAGCAACAGCCAAGTTGGCGGTTCAAGCAAAGAAATATCGGCCAAGAGGAAGAGGGACAAGGACGAAGTCGAGGACGTGGACGAGGACTCCGAGTAAGGTGGCAGTGTCGTTGCTCATGGTGGTTCTAAACTTCTAATGCAGTGTCTACCGGATTAGTTGCATAGTTTAATTTTAGGTGTGCTTAGTTTAATTTGAGGGGTGTGTTTTGCTGAGCCCCCAGTAGAACTATGTTATGTTTCTTCTCGTTACTTTAACTCTTCAGTATGTACATACTACTAGTATTTATTTAATAGAATTTAGGACCCCAATTAAGCACGTACTAGCTTTTTTAATAGTACTATATGCATACTTTGGGGATGAGCGCTCTCTATATGTACTACCTTTTTTTAAAATTTCAATTTTTGCTCCATGGCGCAATCCATCAATAGTACTACTGTACAAAAGTATACATTTTTTAAAAGGCTAGCATACTGTTCATCACATATATATATATAGCCAGTTGAATTCTCAACCTAGAACGACGTGCATGCCATGTAGTAAACTGATACGGAGGAAGTATAGTAAAAATGAGGTGATTTTACCGAGCGATTGGCGAGGGAGCATGGCCTGTCATGCGGTCCCATGTGTCATGATGTACCAAGGTGATGCGCGTGTCCCTCTTGAGGCAGAAGCAATACTAGTACGTGGTTTGAGATGATGTCGAACCAAAGTGTGAAATGATGGTTGGTTCGTCCGTCTGGGAAGGTGCGACATTGTGATTTGATGTCTCATTTCTCATTACCACTACTGGGCCGGTACGAGTGGGGTGCGTCCCCCTGTTGTTCTGCACTGTTATTTGGTGCTTGACACGTCGACCTGGTTGCTATATGTCCCACATGTCGGCGACAGGAAGTACAGAATTCATGAAAGGGAGCGTCGATGGAGGAGTATACTACAGAATTCATGAAAGGGAGCGACTTTGTTTTGGAAAAATCTGTTTTTACGGAGTACGTACCCACTAGGGTTTATAGGGCTCGTCTAAAAAACATTCGTTTTTCCGTTTGATAAGTCTCAATTCTACTATACTAGTAGTAGTACCATTACATGTTGGATTTCGAGGTGCGTTAGCTCACCCGACGCAAGCAGTGTCAAGAGGAAACTAACCAATGCATGTACAAGTTCATGGAAATTTAGTGGTCATTCATGCATTCGTTCTAATTAATGCCTCGGTAAACATAACTTCTTGAGAAAAACGAGCATACTGTGCAAACTACGAAATTAATTCGACCACTCACCGTCTACCTTGGTTGGAGAGATTTCAAAATTGAGCCATAAACTGGAAAGGAGGGAGTAGTAAATTTTGTCTCGATTACTATTTGTGGCCTTGTATAGATGCAAAATGTATTTTTATAGTGGCCTTGTATAAGTAAATGGAGGGAGTACTAACCAAAGTACGTACGTAGTAGGGACGAGGAATAAACAGAGGGAGTAGTAAAATTTTCTCCTAAGTGATGACTAACCTTATAGCTAACCTTGTTGTAGTATGAGTGACTAAGTGATGACTATGTATGACATGCCAACATCAAATAGCCTAACGCACCATGTTAAATCTCCAAGGGCGCGACCGCGCGTGCGATGCAATGGTCGTGGTAGGTGCGACCATGATACGGGGTGCTGGCAGCCCTTGGATCTGAGATCAAACGGTCGCATGCTAAGTTGCTGAAAATTTGCAAAATAACCCTCCAGGATAGGATATTCACCCATAGGTCTAGAATCATGCCATGCAACCGTTCGATCTCAGATCCAAGGGCTCTCGGAAGCCCGTATCATGGGAGAATGGAAAGCCACTACCCTGCCATTCGCACGTTGGCAGTTCGCTCCTACTCGTCCCCGCACATCCTTTAATACTACGGCGGTTCGCTCCTAGTCGTTTCGTCCATTCACATTAGGGCAGTTCCACTAATCCTAACCCTCCTCCCAAATCCATGGCGTCCCAAATCTCCTCGATCGGCGGTGAGTACAAGGTTAGAACCATCACCGGCGATGAGTTCGACGTCATCTACACCCGTTCTTCCGCAACGGTGAAAGGATGCCTTTCTCGCTTCAGACGCATGTTCGAAGACTCAGATGATGAGTGGGTCGTTGGGCTAGATGTTGAGTACACCATAGTCATGTGACGAGAGAAGGATCTAAAGGACGAAGAGAGGAAGAAGCCCGTCGTGATCCAGGTTTGCATGCATGACTTATGCTTGGTCTACCACATATGCCATGCCGACGTTGAGTGCCAGGATTTTAAGGACTTCCTCGAGAGCAACCGAGTCAAATTCGTTATTGTAGACTTTGGTAATGACAAAGAAGTCCTGCGTCAGATAGGCCTCGTTCTAGGCAACACCTTCGACCTCCAAAAGAATCGGCTGGTGTCCTCTCGTCAGCCTTCAATGCTGACTCTGGCAAGAGCCATGGTTCATCCTTCGTACGGTAAACTGGAGAAACCTCCATACACGTTTCATCGTCATGCATGGCAGCGGAATGTACTAGATATAGACCACATCCACTATGCTGTAATGGATGGCTACCTTTGTTTCAATATATACAAGGGTTGGATGAAGAGCAACATCCAAGTTGGCGGTTCAAGCAAAGAAGTATCAGCCAAGAGGAAGAGGGACAAGGACGAAGTCGAGGACATGGACGAAGACTCCGAGTAAGGTGGCAGTGTCGTTGCTCATGGTGGTTCTAATGCAGTGTCTACCAGAATAGTTGCAAAGTTTAATTTCAGGTGTGCTTAATTTAATTTGAGGGGTGTGTTGTGCTGAGCCCCCAACAGAACTATGTTATGTTTCTTCTTGTTACTTTAACTCTTCAGTACGTACATACTAGTATTTCTTACATTTCATCTTTTAGTTGGTATAGTACTACCACTTGTTTCTTCACATTATATACGTACAATATATATGGCCAACATCATATAGCCAGCAGTTTAGGTGTCAAAGAATTTCAAGGTGCTTAGTTTTGTCAAAGAATTCCAGGGTGCTTAGTTTTATTTGAGGGGTGGGTTGTGCTGGACACCATTATTGTGACTAGCCTTTTTAATAGTACTATATGCATAATTTGGCGACGAGCGCTCTCTATATGTACCACTTTTTTTTAATTTCAAGTTTTGCTCCATGGCGCAATCAATCGATACTACTGCTGTACAAAAGTATACATTTTTTAAAAGGCTAGAGGGCGGGGCAGTCTAGCTTGGTCAGTTTCACGAGAGGCGAGGGCCTTTGTGATTTGACGGCTCATTACTGCTGGAAGGTGGGGCCTTTTGATTTGACTGCCCGTATAAATGCACCGACGACCTGATCGAGGAGGAGCAAAGAACCGTGTGGTATACTCAAGTTTTCCACTGGAGTAGTACTGTGACGGAGGAGCACGAAACACGGCAGCCTAGTGCCATATGGCGATCAAAAATGATCTAGTTTGCTAGTCATCTCATTGTTAGCATTGTTCTATTCATTCCCTCAAAAAACAAAAACCATTGTTCTATTCATGCCTCGCAGAGAACGTGACACGTGCGGCGAAACACCCGAAGCAAAAGATGAAACACAGCAGCAAAAGAAGAAGGAAGATTATCACCCCAAATGATCTAATTCGCCGCAGAGTCGTAAGTGCTTCTTCATCGCCTCCACGACATCCATCTCCTTGCGCGTCTCCTCCGCCATCTTCTTCATTCTGTCCATGACGCAGGATTTCTCGACGCGAGCCTTCATCATCTGTTCCACGACCGCATTACGTACCTTGACAGCAGCCGGGTGCTTGATGCGGAGCTTTGCCAACTCCTCCTTCTGTTCCATGACGAGGGCCTGCAGCATCTTCATCGAGGAACTACTATTCCATGCAGCTTCTTCCAGCCGGTGTTCTTCTCCTTCAACAGGTCGATCTCGTGGCAGAGCTTCGCCTTGTCCTCCTGAAGTCGCAGGATTTCGCCGACCGCCTTCTTCTCCGAGGGAATGCTCTTCTTCAGCAGCATCACCAAGCCGGTGGTCAACTCCCCCTGCTGATTGAGCTCAGCGGGCATGTCGTCGAGGCTCTCCTTTAGCAACTCCATCAAGCCTTGTATGAACTCCTTCTGCTTATTGAGGTGCTTATTAAGCTGATCGGGCATGCCGTCGAGGGATAACAACTCCAGCTCCACCGGCTCGGCATGTTCGCCTTCGCGGCTAGGGCGCTCCTGGGAGCCATCGCCTGCCCGTGAGAGATTTTTCGAGCTCTCTGAGGGAGTCCTGGACTAGGGGGTGTCCGGATAGCCGAACTATCACCGTCGGCCAGACTCCAAGACTATGAAGATACAAGATTGAAGACTTCGTCCCGTGTCCGGATGGGACTTTCCTTGGCGTGGAAGGCAAGCTTGGCGATACGGATATGTAGATCTCTTACCATTGTAACCGACTCTGTGTAACCCTTGCCCTCTCCGGTGTCTATATAAACTGGAGGGTTTTAGTCCGTAGGACGAACAACAATCATACCATAGGCTAGCTTCTAGGGTTTAGCCTCCTTGATCTCGTGGTAGATCTACTCTTGTACTACCCATATCATCAATATTAATCAAGCAGGAGTAGGGTTTTACCTCCATCGAGAGGGCCCGAACCTGGGTAAAAACATCGTGCCCCTTTTCTCCTGTTACTATCCGCCTAGACGCACAGTTCGGGACCCCCTACCCGAGATCCGCTGGTTTTGACACCGACATTGGTGCTTTCATTGAGAGTTCCTCTGTGCCGTCGCAATCAGGAAGGATGCCTCGTCTCGTCTTCAAAGACGGGACCGTTGCTAAAGGAGCTTTGGCCATCAGCTAAACTATCCGGCTAGGCGGTTTTCTTATGACCGCCTGTTCGGCCGCCACGCTGACGATGACCTCTCGGGTCATCAAAAGCGATCTCCACATCAACTCGGAATTCGCCGAGCAGCTAGATCCGATGGAGCCCTCCTCCTTGAATGAGCTCCTGGACCGCATCACCGCCCTGGGAGTCGCTACAGACTATGATTAGATTGGGCCTAAAACCGATCTGAGAGAGATCAACTCTCCCCAGGCTACCCACCACATTGCTGTGGTGGAGGAACAGCACGGCGACTCTTCTTCTACATTAAAGACAAGCTATGTCCGAATTCCCGACCCTCCATGCCGGATTCCCGCGGAGGGACGGACGTGGATCAAGCCCTGAACGTAAAGTCAGGCAGCGGGCCGGATTCGTTGGACAACATCCAACTAGCCAAGCTTCCAAGTTCAGAAACTTTCCGGCCCTTGAGTCTTAGATTGGACGGGGTTACGAATCTAATTCCACCCGCCCACCCAAACACAAGCGATCTATCCCGAATCCGGCAAGAGCCCGCTGAAACAGTACACCATTACTGGGCCAGATTCCTCCTGGTTATGGACAGGATAAAGGACTGCCGCGAGGAAAGCGCAATCTCAATTTTCTGCAATAATTGCACGGACAAGGGAATCATGAATGACATAAGTCGTCGTGAAATCACACGCTTCGCCGACTTGGCGTCCATAGTATGAAAGTACTGTGCGATGGAGAGCGCCTGGAAAACCGAAACCAAATTTTGGGACAATCCGGCTCCGAACACAACCCTAGTCCGAAATAAAAGGGTGCATCATATTCGGGAACCTGGGTTAAAAACCAAAAAGCAAAAAACCCCTAAAGGGCATGGAACTGTACTGGAGGGATGGCTCAGCGGACCCTGCAAAATCCATAGTACAGAGGGCGCCACTCCAACACATACCCTCCGAGCATGTTGGATACTACGGCAGGTGGCCAAGTGGCAAAGAGCTTCTAGCCCCAGAGAACCAGCCCAGCAGTACCAGTACGGTACTAACAGTCTTCGAGACTTTCGCATCAAATAATATGCGGAAATGAACACTCCGCAGCCTCCCCGAAGTCTACCAAGTAGCAACAATAAATCCATGGAGTGACACGGCTATTACCTTTAACGCTAGTGATGAACCTAAATTCCGAACAGCCCGAGCACCAGCCGCATTGGTCCTCAGTCCAATAGTGGACAACTTTCGCCTTACTAAGGTACTCATGGATGGCGGCAGCGGATTAAACCTCATCTTCGAGGAAACTCTTCGAAAAATGGAAGTAGACTGGAGCCGCATTGAGCGAAGCAACACAACCTTTAGAGGAATAATCCCTAGTCGGGAAGCAAGCTGCACAAGAAAATCACACTAGATGTGGTACTCGGCTCGCCGGACAACAACAGGTCCGAAGAGATCACGTTCCATGTGGCCCCGTTCAGCAGCGGATATCACGCTCTATTAGGACGAGAGGCATTCACAATTTTTCAAGCCATACCCCATTACGGGTACATGAAGCTCAAAATGCCCGGGCCCAACGGAATCATCACCCTTGCTAGTGATCCAGACGTAGCACTCCGCACCAAAAATAAGACAGCCGCACTAGCCCTAGAGGCGCTATCTGAAGCTCTAGCGGCCGAGGAACTCACAGCGCTGCGCTCCACGATGAACAGGGACGACGTGATACTTGACAAAAGATCCAAGTCCACCTCTTTTAAACCAGCGGACGAAATAGTCAAATTCCAAGTCCATCCAACGGACCCTACAAAGACGGCCTCCATTGGGGCACAATTAAACCCTGATGTAGACGCCGCACTACAAGAATTCCTACGGGAAAATTGGGATATCTTTTCCTGGCACCCTTCAGATATGCTAGGAATCCCACACCGGCTGGCAGAGCACAGCCTAAATATCCTAAAAGGATTCAAGCCAGTCAAACAGGCTCTTCGGTGATTTTCCGAACCCAAAAGACATGCAATGGGAGAGGAGCTAGCCAAACTATTAGAAGCCGGATTCATCAGAGACATAAAACATCCAGACTGGCTAGCAAACCTGGTAATGGTATCAAAGAAGGACAAATCCTAGCGCCTGTGTGTCGATTTTAAGGACCTTAACAAGGCTTGCCCAAAGGATCCCTCCCCCCCTTCCCTGCATCGATCAAATTATCGACGCTGCCGCAGGGCACGATTCATTGTGCTTCCTCGACGCATACTCCGGCTACCATCAAATCAAGATGGCGGAGCCAGATCAAGCCGTAACAGCATTCATTACTCCATACGGACCATTCTGCTTCAACACAATGCCCTTCGGGCTCAAAAACGCCGGCGCAACATATCAGCGCATGATTCAGACATGTCTGGCAAACCAGATCGGCAAAACAGTGGAGGCATACATAGACGATGTGGTCGTCAAATCCAAACATGTCGAAACTCTAGTAGATGACTTGAGGCTCACATTCAACAACCTTCGAGCCTATGACATTAAGCTCAATCCAGAAAAATGCGTTTTCGGCATACCAGCCGGAAAGCTCTTGGGCTTCATTGTATCCGGTAGAGGAATTGAAGAAAACCCAGCCAAGATCCGAGCTCTGTCACAATTGGATATCCCAAAAGACCTCAAGCAAATACAAAAATTGACTAGATGCATGGCGGCTCTAAGCCGCTTCATCTCCCGCTTAGGAGAAAAGGAATTGCCCCTTTATCGCCTCCTCCGGTGCACCGAACACTTCGAGTGGACGGATGCCGCCACGGCCGGACTCGAAGAAATAAAGGCCATATTGGCAACAAATCCGGTCCTGGCCGCGCCCAACTTGGGTGAACCAATGCTATTATATATCGCGGCAACACATCAAGTTGTAAGCATGGCGCTCGTCGTCGAACGAGAAACGGACGGACACAAGTTCCCTCTTCAAAAACCAGTGTACTACGTATCCACTGTCCTAACACCATGCAAGTCCTGGTATCCACATTATCAGAAGATAGCGTATGCAGTGTTCATGGCATCCTGGAAGCTCCGACACTACTTTCAAGAGTGTTCGATAACAGTAGCGTCCGAAGTACCTCTCAATGACATTATAAACAACCGCGACGCGACCGGCAGGATTGCAAAATGGGCCATCAAGCTCCTACCATTCGACATAACCTATAAACCATGGTGAGCTATCAAGTCGCAAGTTTTGGCCGACTTCATTGCCGAATGGACTGAAGCCGAACTCCCTAAAGAGTACGCCGCATATTCTAATTGGATCATGCACTTCGACGGCTCCAAAATGATGGCCGGCCTAGGGGCTGGCGTCATCCTGACGTCCCCAATCGGGGACACAGTCTAATACGTACTTCAGATAATGTACACGAACTCCAACAACTCAGCTGAATACGAGGCCCTTCTACATGGCCTCCGGATGGCGGTCTCCATGGGCATTAAACGCCTAGAGGTGCGAGGGGATTCGAACCTCGCGATATCCCAAATAAATGGAGACTTCGACGCCAAGGATCCGAAAATGGCAGCCTACCGTAACGCCGTTCTGAAAATGTCAGCTCGGTTTGAAGGACTCGAATTTCACAACATCGGCGTAATACTCAAGCGGCGGACGTATTGGCACGCATTGGCGCAAGGCGCGATGCCGTCCCTCCCAACATCTTCCTGGAACGGCTTTTCAATCCATCCGTACTATGGGAAGGGGAGTCCGGAAACAACAATGCGGACCCAACTGCACTGCTCGACACCGCTCATTCTGACACAATCGGCGGTTCTGCCAATGAAACAACACCTTCAGCCCACGAAATAATGGCAGTCATTGCCCCATGGACCGAGCCATTCCTAGCTTACTTAACTTGGCAGGAACTTCCCGAGGACCAAAATGAGGCCCGCTGCATAGTACGGCGATCTAAAGCCTATAAGGTCCATGAGGGAGAGCTCTATAAGAAAAGCACAACCGGAGTCCTTCAAAGGTGTATCTCCAAAGAGGAAGGGCGAAATCTTCTGGCTGAAATTCATGTCGGACTCGGTGGGCACCACGCCGCAGCCCGGGCCCTTGTAAGTATGGCCTTCCGTACAGGATTTTATTGGCCAACGGCCCGGACAGACGCTCAGGATTTAGTCCAACGATGCGTCGGTTGCCAGCTCTTTGCTAATCAAAGCCACATGCCACCCACCGCCCTGAAAAGTATACCCATCACCTGGCCGTTCGCGGTCTGGGGGCTTGACATGGTTGGACCCCTTAAAGGAGGAACCCTAAAGCAAAAATACCTATTGGTCATGGTGGATAAATTCACCAAATGGATAGAGGCCAAGCCAGTTAAGACGGCCGAATCTGGACCCGTGATAGACTTCATATCAGGGGCAGTACACCGTTACGGTGTCCCCCATAGCATCATCACTGATAATGGCACAAACTTCACGGCCGACGAGGATAAACTCTGGTGCAAAAACATGGGCATCAAGCTCGACTACACTTCAGTCTATCACCCTCAAACTAACGGTCAAGTCGAGCGAGCAAATGGTCTAATCATGAGCGGCATTAAACCCAGACTAGTGCGGTCCCTCAAGGAATCTAACATGCACTGGGTAGAGGAGCTCGACTCTGTACTCTGGGGGCTGCGGACCACGCCGAATCGCACTACCGGATTCACACCATTTTTATGGTGTACGGCGTAGAGGCAGTTTTGCCCTGCGACATAATTCATGACGCACCTCGCTTGCGCATGTACGAAGAAAGAGAAGCCGAGCTGGATCGGCAGGACAGTTTGGACGCCTTTGAGGAGGAGCGCGATGTGGCAAAACCTCGTTCCACATTCTATGAACAGCAGGCTCGACGATATCAAAGCAGAGAAGTACGGGCCAAAACTTACAATATTGGCGAACTAGTTCTACGCCTGCCGAACAAGAAAAAGGACAAACTCAAGCCCAAATGGGAGGGTCCCTTCATCATCGACCAAGTCCTAACTGGCGGAGCATACTGTCTGTGAAACGCATCGGACAACCGACTCGAGCCGAACCCATGGAACACAGCCCGTCTCCGAAGATTCTATGCCTAGCGCCGGACTCCGAGTTCGTCTCCTTCCTCCGTCTACATTTTATACTTTAGCTGTCTTTTATTCCTCTCTTTCTCCCTCCTTTTTTCTTAAAGCCTTTAAAGGCTTGTCTGCGCATCGTTCGCACACACTTGACGTGCTACTCGCACTCATTATACCTGGGGGCTTCTTTAACAGAAGCTTATTTATACGGGCTTTAAACCCAACACATGTGTCACACTTCCGCATGTATCTTTTATTCACCATTATATGCATCGATATGACTTAAGTTTTGGCCAAGCTGGGTTGCCTGGCTCCTGTGCTTACCCCTACGCTCCTGATTGTTCAGCTAGGAGGTAAAGGGAGCACCTCTGCGATTGTTACTGCCGGGTCAGCCGGATGTGTACCTCAGACTAGGTGAAGCCGAAAGCTAGCGTTCTTAAGGGAATATTCGGTCAGTGAACTAAAAGACGATTTCTTACCTACTTATTTATCTGCCCCCAGATGCTTTCCTGCTTTTTTCGTAGTCCGGACATGCACTTTAGGGCATGCCTCCCAGGGAAAGGAACCCCTAACGGAACTATTCTCCCTGGAAGATGTTTCTTACTAACCATGTAATATAACATAACTAGTTAGGCACTTGTCTGATAAAGCACTAATGACCCCTACGCCTGGTCTCCACGCATGCCCCAGTTTTTCTATAACCGCGAGGGTATTCGGACACACTCCAGACTGTCGGGTCCCGAGGTTGAAGCGAAAAGGTCCGCAATGACAAACGATCTACAATCCGGCTAGAAGGCATTTTACATGTCATTTTAAATTACATAATCAAATTGACTGATTGTATTCCTCTTCAATACCATCTAACATGCTGTCTAGTTTATAGTCCCGCTGGGAATACTTTGCGGCCAACTCTACTTGGCCGTACATTAAGCTCACAGGGATCTCCTTCCCATCAGGCCCCACAGGTCCGATCTCGGCCATGTGGTTCGGGTCAGCCTTCGTGTACCGCGTCTTCACCATGGCCCAGGCCTCCCTGGCGCCTTGACGACAGGCCGATATCTTCCATAGACGGAAGCGCCTCCATGCTCCCTGAAGCTTCTCTGCAAGCCCTCCAAGACCTTCGGGTAGGGAGACGGACGGCCATAAGGCCTGGGCGACGCCACTCATCACCTGCCGAACTCGTTCGTGCAGTTGCAGCAGCTCGGGAGGTAGGTCACCCGTTGAACCGGGCATTTCCTCTGCAGGGCGTCCTGTGAGCATACCTACAGACATATTCCTGTTAATCGACTTCCTCGCCGAACTCTACTTTTCGAAAGTTCGTTCAAGCACTTACTATAAATGTCGCGACGAAGCCGCTGATTCTCCTTCACGGAGTAAGACAGCTGGACCCGAACATCTTTTAGTTCCTCACCCAGCTGAGTGTTGGCATCTTGGAGGTTATTTTTCTCCTGCCGCACCCTTGTAAGCACCTTCTCGCCGGCCTTTAGCTGGCGTAGTAGCTGCTTCTTGTTTGGATCTAGTCCGGTACCATCTGCAATATTATTGTCAGATTTATACACACGCCGCACTTCACAAACTACTTATCTTTCGAAGTATATATTACCAGAGGGGGTCTCCGTGGCTCCCCCTGCGGCGGCTAGTGCGGCCTCAAGTTGGGCCTTGCACTCTTAAAGCTCCTGGGACTGGTGGGTATTCTTCTCTGTAAGATCCTGCATAACAAATGATCCTTAAATCAGTTATTCTAACTATTTTAAGTCTCGGGGGCTACTGGCATATACAACTGTCAAAATTCCTCACCCGTATGTCTTTTACATACTGCTCCGTGGCTCTGGCTAGACCATCTTGAGCAGCACGGAGGTGCGCATCTCCCGAGTTAAAGGCATTTAACACCTCCAGGGAGAAGCATGCGTCACGAAGAACTGTTGGGCGGCGCCTGTGATTCATGGCGCTCTCCACCTCAGATCTGGTGGCGGACAACCTGTCGGCGTCCTACGTTGGAGGAGCACCCGACGCGCGCCTTGCGTTCGCCTCCCCCTCCGGACCTGGCGTTGGAGCCTGGCCGGCGGAGGTTTGATTGGCAATCTCTCCGGACACAGTCCGGCGAGCGCTCTTTCTCCTGAAAAAACCACGAGCGTTAATATGCCTTCCAGGAATCTTTCCCGGAAACATGGTGGCGCGCCATACCGTTGCAGCGACGTCTCGATTCGCGCTGCACTCCCCTTCCGCCTGCTGGGCCGAGCTGCCCCTTGTTGGCCAGCCGCCGCGCGTTCGGCTTCCCGCCTCGAAGGCACCTCCTGCGGAACACCATTGGTATACGGTGGTCAGAGATAAGCATGGATGAGTAATGGCGTCAGGACTCCGGTATCAATTACCTGGGAAACCGGAGATATTCCAGGGTAGTTGGCCGTAATGGCGACCAAAGCATTGTCGATGCTAAGTTGGTAGAACACCCCATCGATCAGCTCCACCTCTATGTACGGATCCTCTTCGGAGGCCGGATCGAGGGACCGTCCCGGGTCCTCGGGTTGTGGAGCCGGGCTGTGTGTGTCCTCTATGGCCCGGTGCAGTTCCTGCGTCGAAATCACAAAGTGAGACACTTAATTTTGGGAATATGGATCGGATAGACAAACGTCCGCTTACCCAGCTTCGAGGGTTGTTCATGGAAAATCCATTCGATGGACTAGCACGGAGGAATTCCTCCTTCTCCCATTTGTACAGGCCGGACAGGATCTTCACCAGATCAGCGACCGATCCCGGCCCCTTGTGGCCATGACGGGTGGCATCATCCTCCCCATTGAAATCCCACATGGGGTGGCCCCTATACTGGAGTGGCTGCACCCCTTGCATAATGCATGTGGCCATGACCCCAATCATGGTCAATCCGGAATGAGCCAATAACCTTATTCGGCCCATAAGATATTGGGCGTCCCTGTCATTCTCCCGTTGAGGGCTCCGTGGGCGCCAACTCAGGCGTTTCTATAGAGGAGCGTTGCTGAACACCGGGAGGCCGATCCGAACTGGGTCCGGCAGCGGGGCGTCCTCCATATAAAACCATTCTAAAGGCCACTCTTCGGAAGCCTTCTTTGGGGTTCCGGATAGATATCCGGTCCCGGTGATGCGCCATAGTTCGGCTCCGCCCACTTGATATATCGACCCCTCATGAGAACGGGGTACGAGGCAGAATAATCTCTTCCACAGCGCAAAATGGGCCTCGACACCCAAGAACAGCTCGCAAAGGGCCACGAAGCCCGCAATGTGCAGGATGGAGGCAGGCGTAAGATGGTGAAGCTGGAGCCCATAGAACTCCAGGAGCCCTCGGAGAAACGGATGTATGGGAAATCCGAGTCCTCTTATTAGATAAGGGACGAAGCATACCCGCTCTCCTTTGGAGGGATTGGGGACGCTCTCTGCCTGCTTTCCGCCCTTGTAGGTGGCAAGTCCGGCTCGAACCGGAACCATAAAGGCCGGGGGAAGGAATCCCTCGGTTTGGAGCGTCACCAACTCACTATGCGGGACCGAGCATCTCCCCCAATCTCCTGGCTGAGGGCTGGGAGCGCGAGAGGAGGATCCGCGTCGACTGTCCATGATGGAATGGATTTTTTGGTCAGAGGCGCTCCGTTGAATACTCGCGGAAGGAGGATGGTGTGATTCGGATCTAGATCCTCGCCTCTCTTTATAGGCAGCTCATTCGCGTAGCTAGGGGGTAGAATGTAAAAATACCCTGGCTTTTCGCATTAATACGACACATGGAAGATAGCCATTATTGGACGTTGAAGCCAAGGAGCGCAGCATTTATAAGAGGCCGGACACCATTCGGCGAGTACATGGAAGTTGGAGAAGAACCCGCCTTGCAATGTCGAAGACAATATGCGCGCCGGACTCGTCGTCATTGAAGCCTGGTTCGGGGGCTACTGAGGGAGTCCTGGACTAGGGGGTGTCCGGATAGCCGAACTATCACCGTCGGCCGGACTCCAAGACTATGAAGATATAAGATTGAAGACTTCGTCCTGTGTCCGGATGGGACTTTCCTTGGCGTGGAAGGCAAGCTTGGCGATACGGATATGTAGATCTCTTACCATTGTAACCGACTCTGTGTAACCCTAGCCCTCTCTGATGTCTATATAAACCGGAGGGTTTTAGTCCGTAGGACGAACAACAATCATACCATAGGCTAGCTTCTAGGGTTTAGCCTCCTTGATCTCGTGGTAGATCTACTCTTGTACTACCCATATCATCAATATTAATCAAGCAGGAGTAGGGTTTTACCTCCATCGAGAGGGCCCGAACCTGGGTAAAAACATCGTGCCCCTTGTCTCCTGTTACCATCTGCCTAGACGCACAGTTCGGGACCCCCTACCCGAGATCCGCCGGTTTTTACACCGACACTCTCTGCGTGGCGGCGAGCCCTCTTTTTTTCCGCGGCCTTGGTTGCCGCTCCCTTGTTACGAGTAGTTCGCGACCTAGAGCTCTGCTCACCGGCCATGGCAACAACGGACGAAGAAGAAGCACTTATGAGGAGGAAAGGTAGAGTAATTTTCGGTTAGGTAGTTCCCATTTTTATAACCTAAGTACTAGCACTAGTACTAATACCTGCATAGTGGGAACACGTTCAGGTTTGGTACGTACTAGTAGGTGTGAGCAGGCTTTCGAATGTGATGGGAACAAGGTAAAGTTTAATTGATGGTTTTGGTTTCGAGGCCCGAAACGGCTCCCGATGAGTTTAGCGGAACATAAATTTCAAGTACTACACTGCTCAAATGCGTAAATATTATGTTACTGTCAAAAATTGGCACAAAATACGAAGGGGATCAATGGAAGTAATACTAGCAACCCACAATTTAACTACTCGCATGCGCGCAGTGGAGTAATAATGTCTTTCTTCCGCCCTCACGTCCACTCAATTTGGATGTGCTATATTAATTGACCATCAATGAAGTGAATGACTTTACACGCGTCAAATTATCACATGGGGTGGATCTTGGTACAAAATTGCGTCTGCCCGTGTACCCGCGTGTGCGTGCGAGGGAATGAGTGTGTGCGTGGCGTGCGTGCACATCTTCGCTTCATGCATGTACCGCCAGTATGGCTCAGGGAGGACGAGTACATTCTTCTGGAACCAGCAGCACATCACTGTGATCAATCCACGCAAGGAGGTCGCGACAACGCCTCCACATGTGCCACGTGGCTTCATGAACTGTAAGAGAGACACTGTGTAGCGTGTCATTGGTATTCTAATTTACGTGTTTTACACATACTCGAAGTACTAGTAAGGTACACGTGCATTGCACACATCAGATTTTGCAACCAAATTATGAATAAATACCACACTATAGCATGTAAGCTCTGAGTCATATATGTGTGATGTAGCCATTCGTTTAATTCTTATAGTTCATCTCATTCAAAATCAATTAGTTTTTATAAAAAGTTAAGAACGCGGGAATAGGAAAAACATGGGATTATAGTGAAATGTCGTCTTGAATCCTACAGGATTGTACGAGTGTTTGATTGTGCATAGAAAAAATGCAGAATTCTTTCAAAGAGGTTTGAGTGGATGGGATGTTTCCTATGAAATCTAGTGCAAATGAATCATATGGAAGAATTCCTATGGTTTACAATCCTACGAATCAAACAACCAAGATAGGAAAAATTCCTAATGATTAGAATCCTCCAAAATTCCTTTGAGAATCCTTTGAATCAAAGAAGCCCTTAATCTATTTTATGATTCATGGAATTGTGCGTTGTAAAGCATAAAGTAAAAAACAAATAATGGCAATTCAACTAGAAAAAAAGTTTGGGAAGTTATGATACGGAAGATTCTAGAACAAAAGAGAACCACTGTTGTTTTGAGGTTTGTGCATTATGCTTAAGTTCAACCATGGAGTCTGCTAGATTGTACATGTGGCAAAATCCGGTGGGGGGCTAGAAGATGGTGCGAGGGGCCAAGTGGAGGGAGACTATGAAGGAATGCACAAGTGCGAGATCGATATTTAGAGAGAGGGGGCGAACACGTGCACTGTTGCACGCAGTGGCGGAGCCATGAAAAATAAATGAGCTAGGGGGCCAAGCATTGCTAATCCTTTACGAGGAGGGTCAATTCATGAAATTAAACCTTTTTTAGCAGCAATTGTCTAATGATCACATTCATATTAGCCTCGATATATAGTGATGTTAGGGGGGGCAGGGCCCTTACTGCCCCCTGTCTTCGCCATTGTGCACGCGTTTGAGAGATGAAGCGGAAGGCATGGATGATGAGAGGGGGACGTTGGATATATAATTAATGTGGGTGTATTAGCTATATATGTTAATCCTATATAGAGAGGTATAGATCGATTGATGTGGACGTGGGAAAGAGGGTGAGACCTCACTAGATATATCAGTTGATCGGTTTGTGTGGACAACTATAAAAGACCTAGCTATATACACACATACATAGAGGAACATCGATCGTTGCGCATGCACGCGTGAGAGATAAAGAATGCCCGATATGATGGTGAGGGGGATGTGTGTGGGTGCGTGCCTTCATGGGAGACCGACCTGAAGAAAAAGATTGCATGCGTGCGATGGATAATGCCGACTGGTAGTGTGTGTGCATGCATGCACGAGAGAAAGTTAGTGGTACAATTATAAAGAGAAGACTATTGTGTGGGTGTAAAAGAATAGGTGAGGTCATAATCAATGTAAAGTTGAATTCAAATATTTGAATAAGAGATCCTGATGTTTGAAACCCATGCATGCATGAATATAACGGAGATCTGCGCGGTGTGGTTTGGAAACAAGCATGTTGTAATGTATACACATTGAACAAGGTCAGACTGATTTGAATTTGAGATACCGATGGCAGACATCATTTGCCCACGTCGCATCCGTGCATGGACACACTATTCTAATTGGAGATGATGGGTGGCTTTCGCATCACATATCTATATCTATACCCCTATATATATTATATTATATATATTTTATATTGTGTGCGGGTAACTTTAACTTTGAAAGATGGTCGTTGGATGAGGCGAATCCGATGGTCCAAAGATGGCAAATTTGAGCACTATTGGCCGTTGGATATCATCTAGATTCCACCAGATTTCGCCACATGTATAATCTAGAAGACTCCATGGTTGAACTTAAGCATAATGCACAAACATCAAAACACAAGCACTTCTTATTTGTTCTAAAATCTTCCATATTAGAATTGCCCAAATGTTTTTCTACATGATTTGCCATTATTTGTTTTTACTTTATGTCTTACAACGCACAATTCCATGAATCTTAAAATAGATTAGCTTACTTATAAAAACTAGATTATTTTGAATGAAATGAACTATAAGAATTAAACGAACATCTACATCATGCACATATGACTCAAAGCTTGCATGCTATAATGTGGTATTTATTCATAATTTGGTTGCCAAATCTCATGCACGCAATGCGCGTGTACCTTACTCTAGTCTAAATGGTGTTTGTGTGTGTGTTGTGCGTGTGGAGGTGCAAATTGTCTTTTTTTGGGTACACGTTAAGCTTGTTCTTCCAAAATTTCAAGCCGCGCCTTGTTATGCCGAAATTGGAAGTTAGCGTCTCTATCTATCGTGCTGCGAAACTCCCGCCTCTTCAACCCGCGCCTTGTTAGCCCGAAATATTTAAGATATATCTTTGTCTCGTTGTGCTCCGACAACTCCCTCCATCTCAACTCGCGCCTTGCTATTCCGAAATTACAACGCGCACGAAAACTCCCACCTCCTGTGAAATCCCGACAAGCGAAATGCCCGTGGTACCCCTGAACCGAAAGAACCGCCTCAAATCGGTGGGGGTACTTTTGTAACTTACCCCACATCTCGGACAAGCGCGTCTCTAAGCCATGGTTCCCCACTGCCATCCCATCCGCCCACCCATTCATACACCGAGGCCGCGAAAACCTGCGATGAAACCCCACACCCTGCTCCGTCCGCCACCCAGCCGGAGCCTCTTCCTCGACGACGTCGTCCACAGCAACACCTCGATGTCCCTCATCCACCCTACCGGATGAGGATCTGTCGTCGATCTCATCGTCCCGCCGGTTCAGCCACCCCGTCCTCCACCTCCAAGGAGCTGCCCCAATGTTCCCCTCGTCTTTCGCGCCACCTCCATTCCCACACCGCCGTCTTCACCTGCACCACCGGAAGAGCATCATCATCACCGTTTCCTCGGATGCAGCTGTGGCCTAATCGGTGCCACCAAGGGGTGGGCTCGCCGGGGTGAAGGAAGAACCAGACGCAGCGGGGAGGGGGGCTCGCCGGAGAGGTTCCCCACTATCTATCTTAGGGTTCAGGATGGGGCGGTGGTCGCCGGCAGTGGCGGGGCGTTGGCGGGGCGGTGGCGTGGGGATCGCTGGAGAAAAAGCTCGGCACGGGGGGGGGGGGGGGCTAGAGGGATGGCCGGGGCAGCGGCGGACCAGCGGTGGGGAGTGTTTTTGGGGCGGGCGGGGCGGCGCACCGCCGGCCGCGGGCGGCGGGGGGCTGCTGTTTGGCCGGTGGTGGCTGGCGGCTCAGTGGGGTGGAGGTTGAAGATGAACCGCAAGCCCTTGATTTCGTATCCAACGGCTGCAAAATCGACTGACCAGAGATGAAAAAGTCAGTCGACCGATGTGTAGCCTCACCTTGCTAGTGCGTTCAGTTTCGACAGCAAAATTTAGTTTCGACAGCAAAATTCAATTTCGACGGTTAGGTTCAGTTTCGACAGTTAAGTTCAGTTTCGACAGTTAAGTTCAGAGATGAGCGGCTGATGTATTTTACATCTAGCACTTTGTGGTTATGTATTTTACGTCATGTATTGGAGATGCTATTAGAATTCCACTTAGGTTAAAGTTGTTCGTTGTCTCTCTTGTCCTGCTTCAGCCTCGGCGTCATACAACTCACCGGAGCTGCTCCAACGACGAAACCCTCCATCACAGCGGAGCAGTACCTCGGGCTCCATCTCCAGACGCCTAAAATTTTCTTCCCCTCCTCCGACAGCAAAGTCAGCTGGAGCATCCTCACCGGCCAACCCAATCACGCTGAGATCGACATGGCTTCGCCAAAGAGGTTGTACACTTGTTGCATCTCTTTTTTACTCTACATGTTATATATATTGTCCACTGAGCACTCATAGTAACGGGAAATACGATTATTTTATCTATGACAAGCAGTGAGGTACCATGCAACTTAGCTATCCGTGATGGACTCTCTTGAACGCCATCATTATTTATCTCTGTGCGTTTGAGCTGTGCATTTGTCGATGGGCCTGGGAGTTGAGCTAGTATGGCAGTGGCCTGGGTCCAAAGTAATAGAAGTAGCACAAAAACATTTTTTCAGTGTAGGATTTTCCTTGCTCAAGCTTGCCTACTAGAATCGCCAGTGCTTGATAGGAAAAGTGAATGAAAAACATAGGAATTGGAAAGTTTCCTATGGTACTACTTTTCATGAATTTGGTGCAAAGGAATGGAGCAAAGGAAAACTGTAGGATTTGTTCCTTTAGTGTCTCCTTGAAATAAAAACCATAGGAATTCTAATTTCCACTTCTCCTCCTTTTCATATTCCTATTCATCAAGCACAAGACTAAGAGATAGTAGCATAATAGCATTATAACCGTACATTTTCTTGTGGTTTGACTTAATCTCACCATGCTTTTTTGCATCCTGTGATCTTCCAATTGTTGTGAATCAAACACCCAGATTGGCAGAAATCTTGTGTTTTTAAATTCTCTGTTTTGCACGTGCATTCCTATCATATTCCTGT
This sequence comes from Triticum timopheevii, assembly GCA_963921465.1. Lineage (NCBI taxonomy): Eukaryota > Viridiplantae > Streptophyta > Magnoliopsida > Poales > Poaceae > Triticum > Triticum timopheevii. Next base: position 398,313,715 of record OY997270.1, on the reverse strand, counting down.
CTATTTCCTATCCCTGCATTATTAGAATCCTCAAATTCAAACATGCCCTTACTCAATTATTTCTGTTACAGATATGTGTCAAAGAAAACCTTGTGTGGTTTGTCCTGCTCCTGCGGTGCTGTGTTCCACCCCAGCTCAGCTGCTCCAACGACGGAAGGGTTCACCAAAGCAGGGATCCGCTCTCCAGACTGTCTTTCGCCGCCTCAGATCTTCTTCCCCGCCGCTAGCAGCCATGACAACTGCATTACCATCATCAACTGAGCAGATGACCTTGAGGACTACACGGGTCCGCAAGAGAGGTCGCACTCTTTCGTGTCTGCTTACGTTATGCATCGCTTAATATGATGACATGCTACATTATCGTCGTGTTCACCTATTAGACTCTGAGTCAGGTCCAAACTAATGCTGAAACCTGAGTTTTAAAATGGTTGTGGGGTACATATTGGGGCAGCAATCAGTACTATCTGTCTACTATCTGGTTAATCTCCGGTGTCTACTATGAGTTTCATGTTGGGTGCAAACAAACATTAAAGGAGCCATTATCTGTATTTTTTAACTAAAGCTATTATCTGCCTGCTATCATTGGTTTTGGGTCTATCCACAGTTTGCTACCATCACTCTGGATTTGTGCATGCACTCCTTACATAATCTCACTATGTTTTATTCCTATGCGTGCCAGTTATTGTACACAATGGAACTGATCATGTAGAGCAAAAGAGACGAGCCTTGCGTGGCAATAAAATTTCATGCAAACGTCGTTCCATGGTGGGCGCAAAGGCATCCCCCCCCCCTCAACCCATTTCGGATCGTAATCAAGAGGAAGATAACTGTTCTGAGGGGGATTCAGAAGGAGAAGACCACTCCTATTTACCCCATGAGGTCTTCGCTCTAACTTGGCATGCTGATGTTGGTAATATCATGCATATGGTGCCTTGCATTGCTTATTGTATACATTAAAGATGTCATCTGCTTAGTTTAGACATGCTTTGTGTCAATGCCATCTGTTTAGTTTCTTTATCGAATATGTGAATCATGCAATGCCATCTTGTCTAGCCAGGCATCATATATGTGAATTTTGCAATGCCACCCTGGTTAGCCAGTCATCTTATATGTGAATTATATCATGCCATCATTTTTTTTATTATGTGTTAAATTTGTCAACAATTTTAGTACATTCAATTACTCTTCATGTGCATCAGCCATTCGGCACGGTCATGGAAAAATCTGGAGTGGAAACAAGGTCTCCAGAGGAAACAATGCTATCTGATGAAGCGCATGTCTTGCTGCTTACCAATAGCTCCTCAGAGGATGGTTCAGAGACAGATGACCAGTCATATTTCCCCCCCCCCCCCCCCCCCCGAGGTGCATGCCCTAACTTGGCAGGGTTATGTTACTCATATCGTGCGTATGGTATCTTCCATTGCTATGTCATTTGCTTAGTTTAGACATGCTTCGTGTGAATGCCACCTGTTTAGTGTCTAATTACCATATATGTGAATTATGCAATGCCATCTTCTTGCAAGACATTATGTATGTGAATTATGCAATGTTATCTTGTTGCAAGGCATTATGTATGTGAATTATGCAATGCCATGTTGTTTAGGCAAGCGCCATATATGTGAATTATATCATGCCATCCTTTTTTGTATTTCTCATTGCTTTTGTCGACAATGTTTATATATTCAACTGCTCTTCCTGTGCATCAGCCATTTGAATTGGTGATGGAGAAATCTGGAGTGAAAACAAGGTCTTCAGAGCAGACAATGCTACCTGCTGAAGCAGATATCTTGCTGGTTACAGATAGCTCTTCAGAGGAGGATTCAGAGGCAGATGACCAGTCCTGTTATCCCCCTGAGGTGTATGCTCAAACTTGGCAGGGTTATATTACTCATATAATGCATATGTTGTATTGCAATGCTTAGTTTTTACATCATATACACAATATTGAATGCCATCTCCTTAGTTGACACATCATATATGCGATTGCCCTCTGCTCACTTCCTTAGTATATAAATCATATATTTGAATTATGTCATGCCATGATGTTTACATAGAAAACATGTATCTCAATTATGGCATGCCAACCCATTTTCTAAAGACATAATATAGTTATATCATCTCATCCTGTTTACATAGTCATCATATTTTAAATTATGTCATTCTATCCGTGAATTATATCATGCCATCATGTTTCCATCGACGGCATGTTTGTGATTTATGGCATGCCAACCACTTTAATAGACACATCGTATAGTTATATCATGTCATCTTGTTTACATAGCCATCATATTTTGAAGTATGTCATTCTATCCTATTTAGTTAGCCATCATACATGTGAAATTGTGTCATGCTATCCTGTTTAATTAGCCATCATATATGTGAAATTTTGTCCTGCTATTCTATTTGCTTACAACATAAATGTGAATTATTTCATGCCCTGTTTTCTTCCCTACTATCCATTGCACCTGTCTATCTTACAATGTCTGTACATTCAATTACTTTTCTTGTTTACCAGCCATTTCAATTGGAGGGAGTGATGGCAGTATCTGTGGGAGTAAAAACACAGTCTTTCGAAAAGATCGTGCTACCTATCGATGCAGATAGAACCACGGTTGTACTTGCCCAAGAACTAGCCCCACCACACATAACCCATACTCATGCAAATTGTACCCCTACCCAGTTGGACAGAGAACTAGCTACGCCCCTTCTAACCCCGACCCCAGCAGATAGACACTCAGTTCCCGTTGACACAACACCGTCTCCACCACAGAGCACCCAAACACGAGCAGTTAGTAAGGCAATTGCAGTGCCCAAATCACGAGGACTACCACTCCGAACCCGAAGTCAACGCTTAAATCACTGTATTTACTGATACCAACCAATTTCAAATTTGAAGGATGCAATTGAAACTCCAATGATGCAACAGGTATGTTTTAAACCTGTTTCTTCAACGTGTTTGGCTGTTTGCTGTTGTAACTTGCTCTATGTTGATTTCAGTTTCAATTGAATAAACAATTATGTTCTCATGCCATGCACATTACAAGTGTTGTTATCGTTGTGTAGTTTCCCCCACTTATATTTTGTCTATGCTGCTTTGTCTTAAATAGATATGATTTGAACTGTATATATCTTGATTTGGCAACATAAACTAGAATGATATAGACCATACAGTGACCATACTACATAGATATATGTTTGTTTCATGCTGTTATCCTGTCCACCTTACTACTGAACTGGTTTACCAAAATGAGTTTCATATACTACATTGTAAACCTGAGATGTGTTTGTTTGTTTCTCTTTTAGAACGCGGATAAAATATTGGAGAAGAGTACCCTGTTATGCAATGGTAAAGGAAGTAATGCAGATAAGGTTCAAGATAGTGAGACATCCCTGTTGGTCTCCAAGAAAGCTGATAAAAACTATACTTAGGACACTAAGACAACCCCAAAGTCCTGTCTTCATGTAGTGTTCGAGTTACTGGCTACCACTGCTGGCACCAGCTCTTCGAACTCGTTGCCTGAATCAGTTCGGCTTCTTGAGTCTCAACTTCAAGTTGAAAGACATCAATCAGATGTTATGCGATAGGAATCCAAAGGACTGAGGAAGTCCCTGCAGAATTCAGATGCATACTGTCGGTGTCAAAACCGGCGGATCTCGGGTAGGGGGTCCCGAACTGTGCGTCTAGGCGGATGGTAAAAGGAGACAAGGGACACGATGTTTTTACCCAGGTTCGGGCCCTCTCGATGGAGGTAAAACCCTACTCCTGCTTGATTGATATTGATGATATGGGTAGTACAAGAGTGGATCTACCACGAGATCAAGGAGGCTAAACCCTAGAAGCTAGCCTATGGTATGATTGTTGTAATGGTTGTGTTGTCCTACGGACTAAAACCCTCCGGTTTATATAGACACCGGAGAGGGCTAGGGTTACACAGAGTCGGTTACAATGGTAGGAGATCTACATATCCGTATCGCCAAGCTTGCCTTCCACGCCAAGAAAAGTCCCATCCGGACACAGGATGAAGTCTTCAATCTTGTATCTTCATAGTTTTGGAGTCCGGCCGATGATGATAGTCCGGCTATCCGGACACCCCCTAGTCCAGGACTCCCTCAGTAGTCCCTGAACCAGGCTTCAATGACGATGAATCCGGCGCGCATAATGTTCGGCATTGCAAGGCGGGTTCCTCCTCCGAATAATTCATAGAAGATTGTGAACACCAGGATAGTGTCCGGCTCTGCAAAATAATTTCCACATTCCACCGTAGAGAGAATAATATGTGCACAAGTTCAATCTGCTGACGTTTTTTTGTGGCATGATGTCATACCACCACCAAGCCTTTACTTGAATCATTTTTTATTATACCACCTTAGCGCGTTTAGCGAAGCGGTTTCCTTGGCACGTCTTGTCGAAGCAGAGATCGTGTTCCCCTTATTCCGGGATTCCCATCAATACGGACGTGGGTAACCCAACCGCGCCATTGATGGTGGCGCTTGGGAGATAAGCGAGTTTTACCAGGCCGGTGGGGACGCATAGTCTTCGTCCGCCTATATATAAGGGGATAAGGATCCACCTTTTTACCTACGCCTTCTTCCTCCTTTGCTTATCCATCTCTGCGCACTCGAGCTCCAGCGCCCAAGTCCGCACATCTCGTCTCAACCTCCTCCAGTCATGTCCGGAGCGGGAGGCAAGTGGTTGGCCTCCTCCGTTACGGAGGAGCACATCGCAAAGCTGCGCGGCGCCGGATACCTTTCCAGCGACATCGCGCACCGGCTGCCCGACGAGGGGCAGCTCATCCCCACCCCCAGGCCCCATGAGAGGGTCGTATTCCTTCCCCACTTCCTCTGTGGACTGGGCTTCCCACTTGATCCCTTCGTCCGGGGGATCATGTTCTACTACGGCCTGGACTTCCATGATCTGGCGCCAAACTTCATCCTCAACATCTCGGCGTTTATCGTCGTGTGCGAGGCCTTCCTCTGCATCCAGCCCCACTTCGGCTTGTGGCTCAAGACCTTCAATGTCAAGCCGAAGGTAGTGAAAGGCGTCCAAGCGGAGTGCGGAGGCGCCATGGTGGGCAAAATGCCCAACGTTACCTGGCTCGAGGGGGCCTTCGTGGAGTCCATCAAGGGATGGCAATCGGGGTGGTTCTACATCACCGAGCCGCGTGACCCTAAATGGTCAGCGGCCCCCGAGTTCAGATCTGGCATCCCCATGCAGCTCACCTCCTGGAAAGAGAAGGGCTTGCTATGGGGCAGTTCGGAGGAGCTGACAGGACTCCAGTCCTGTCTCCAAACCTTGGTGAACAAGAAGCTTAGGCTTATCAATGTGATCCAGGTCATGCTCGTCCGCCGGATTCTCCCTTGCCAACAACGGGCCTTCAATTTGTGGGAGTTCAATCCGGCACAGCACCAGACTCTGAGCGGGCTCTTCGACACGACGTACGAAGCCGTCTGGAGGGTGCTATTCAAGCGCGGAGAAGCCCCGCGTCCGCGACTGAAGATCGCGGATTCAGCACCAAGCGCCCGGCCGGTGTGGTAAGATATATTATCCTTTATGGGACATTCATATCTTTCATAGTTTGACTCTATTGTGGGATCTAAAACTCTCGATGCCTTTAACAGGACTGGCAGAGGACGTCCGGACAGGTAGACTGTCCGGCTCCCCTTCCCGAAGACCCAGCAGACGCCCGTCTATCGAGGCTGCTGGTCCCGACACTTTATGTGGTGCCGGCGAAAAAGGCCAAGAAGAAGGCCACGGGAACCCGAAGAAGTTCCCGGCGCCAGGTGATATCGGACTCATCGTCCGATGGCTCCGAGGCGGACTCCTCCCCTGAAGACGAGGAGGAGAAAGAGGACTCTCTCCCAGAGGAGGGAGAGAGGAAGAGGAAGGCTTCCCCAACAGGGGAGGCCGAAGGGTCCAAGAGGGGAAGGACTATTCCCCCGGACAGCTCCGCCAACGCCAACGTTGGCGTCGAAGAGTGGCCCTCAAGGGCCAGGCCTCCGGCAAGATCGTAAGTATCCGAATTCCTGAATGATTTATAATTTCTCTTTCGTGTCACATAGTGTCCTTCTAATGCCGCACACTACCTGTAGTCCGGCCGATGATGATCTCCCCGCTTCATCGAGCGGGTCGTTGGCTCCGTCGGATGTAGATTCCATCCCGACTACCTCCACCCCTCGCGACGCTGAGGACGCCGAGGTGGGATCCCAGGAAGGGACCCATCAGGAGGAGGCTCCGGAGGTGCCACAAGGCAGCCTCCCGGACTTTGCGCCGGACTCCATGCCGGAACCCGCAGTGGTTCCGGAGTCCGGCAGGCGGCCCCTTCGCAAGAAGGGCAAGACCGTGACGCTAGCAGCCTCCGTCCAACCGGAGGTGCTGGACAACTTGCTGGAGGCGCTCAACGGCGCTTCCATCAAGGAAGAACACCGCACTATCATGAGTGCGGTGATTCAGAAGGTTCAGCTCGCCAAGGGCGGGCTGACCGAAGCCTGCAGTAGCCTTCTAACAGGCTTTGAGGTAAGAAGTTTAAAATATGTAATGTAGTACCGCATAGACAGTAGCCCCTGATGCTCGGTTCGGTGTTCGGAAAGAAAAACCGGATTGAGTATCTTTAAAAAGATATACGCAGGAGTGCTAAAAATTATGTCAATATGGGTTTGCAGGCTGCGCTGCTGACCTCTGCCGCACTGACTGCGGAGGTCGGTGCGTTGAAGCAGGACCTCGAGCGGTCCGAGCAAGAGCTCGGCCTTGCCAAGAAGCAGCTCGAGGACAAAGAAGGTGAGTAACACCACTTGTAAATTTGTACCTTACAGAAAAGGATTTTGGTTGCAATGGAAATAACAAGGATAACGTGGGTGCTGCAGGGGCCACGAACGAGGTGGCAACCCTGAAGGAGGCCGTGTCCACGGCCGAACGCAATGCGGCCGCGGAACGGACGGAGCGAGAGAAGCAGGAGGCGCGGGTGGCGGAGGTGCGGCAAGAGCTCCAGGCTCTCATGGAAAAGCATGAGAGTTTGGAGCGTGACTCGAAGACTCGAGAGTCCGAGCTTGCCTCGGCTCTTGAAAGTGCCAAAGCCGCTAAGGCCGAGGCCCATAAGGCCCTCCAGGAGATTGAGGCGGTGAACAAAATAGCGGTGGGTAAGGCATTTTTCATGCAAAGCAAGCATGTTAATGTAAATTACCTGTTACTTACCCGAATTCGGAGCTCTCCAGGGGCGTTTGCAGATCTGCCTCGCAGTGTGTCTGATGCCGCCGCGTTCTACCAAGCTGAGGAGTGGAGCTCAACGGAGAAGGTTTTCTGGTCTTAGTATGCTGAGGCCGGACATCTGGTGCCCCCTAGCGACCAGCTGAAGCAGCTGGTCGAACTCCACAAGGTAGCTGAGCAGGCCATGAAGGGCCTCATAGTCCGGCTGTGGCCTGGAGAGGCCATGCCTGGGAGCTACTTCGGCCTCGTGCGGTGGCTGGTGGATGCGTGCCCCTGGGTGGAAGTCATCAAGCGCTCTGCCTGTATTGAAGGTGCCCGTCGGGCCCTTGCCCGCGCAAAGGTGCATTGGGGCAGGCTGGATGCGGAGAGGCTTATCACTGACGCGCCGCCAGCGGGCAAGGAGTATCGTACGCCCGAGATGTACTATAAGACTGTCCTGAAGGGTGCCTGCAAGATTGCGGATGAGTGCCCCAGAGATGTAATTATTGAGTAAACTCGCAATGTGTTATCCTGTGCGCTGAAAACTTTGTTTATATGCACTAAGCAACGCTTATTGATTTAAAATATTACCTTTTGTGCGGCCGTTTATTAATTCTGAGAGATGGCAAGTCGTTGGTTTCAGCCCCCATGCCACGAGTGCTGGGGTGTTCGGGATAAACTTGAGCACTCTTGTTCCCATTTTTGGGTCCATCTAGGGAGGCGCTCAACACAACGAACAAGGCAACCAGACTTATAATGCTTGAACACTCTCACTTAGCCATAGAATTCTATAATTTTAAATTTTGGCGAAGCCCCTAGTATTCAGAAGACCGAGTTCGGGGCGCTATCCACGCCTTGGCCGGACATTATCCGGTTCTTCGCTCGAAGCGGCATAAGTCTTTAGGGACTCGAAAAGACCTCTCGAACAGCGACCAGTCTCTCGCCTTATCATGACAGTCAGTTTTAGCTTTCTCCACTGAGGCGCTCACCCAGCTCAACCGGGGCGCAATCGCAGTGGTTCTCCCAGTGCTACCTTAGACGACAGAACGGAACGTAAGGTACCAAAACATGGGAGCCGGGCAAACCCAACTATTGACCCAAGACATGATTCGGAGCCGATGCATATAATGCTATAAGTGTTCGAACTTATCACACCATAATGCGGGGAACGTAAGCCCCTGGTGTATTTGGCCGTACCAAAATGTACGGGTGCAAGATGTCAAGAATAAACATATATATATATATATATATATATATATATATATATATATATATATAAGTAATTCAAATATAGCAAAAGGTGTTGCATTGTTTATCCAAGGAATTCTGCTATGAGTGTAGAGCGATACAAATAGTGCGGTAAGCAAGGGATTGGACTAATTAAGCATGTCCCCCTCCAGGGGTGGGCTGCGGACTGATGTATTTAACAAATGTAATGCTCGTAATGGAGACCACCTGAGTGTTCGCCGCAGCCTTTGTCCCTCCCTGGCTGTTGCATCGTGAGTTCGGCAGGTTCGCCGCCGGACAGGGCCTCTGGTGAACGGAGTCCTATGTATAAAAAGAAGAAAAAATAAAGATAAAAAGAGCAACACACTTGGGAGCCCCTGGTGTGGTTGAGCCGCACTCTGGGCCTGTCGTGGCCGTGCCCCTCCCCCTATGCCCATGGTATCTCCAGAGCGTAATGATGTATGCGGAGAGCTGGTCTTACAATCATGCAAGGGCTGGGGTTGGGGCCGCATTGCTACACATGCTCAGAACATGCCAGATGGTCTTGATTGATGTTGCTGCGGGCGCGTTTGGCCATGTCCAGTCGTTTAATGGCCGGACTCAAAAATTGCCTTAAAAGGCTACTCTGTACTTCTGCCGCGAGAGCCGCTGTGTGTTCCTCCGTTCGGAGGGAGCGTTCCGTATTTCCGTTGACCGTGATGACTCCACGAGGGCCTGGCATCTTGAGCTTGAGGTATGCATAATGCGGCACCATGTTGAACTTTGCGAACGCGGTTCGTCCGAGCAGAGCGTGATAACCGCTGCGGAATGGGACTATGTCGAAGATTAACTCCTCGCTTCGAAAATTATCCGGGGATCCGAAGACCACTTCCAGTGTGACTGAGCCTGTACAATTGGCCTCTACACCTGGTATGACGCCTTTGAAGGTCGTCTTTGTAGGTTTAATCCTTGAGGGGTCTATGCCCATTTTGCGCACTGTATCCTGATAAAGCAGGTTCAGGCTGCTGCCGCCGTCCATCAGGACTCTGGTGAGGTGAAATCCATCGACGATTGGGTCTAAAACCAATGCGGCGAATCCGCCATGGCGGATACTGGTCGGGTGGTCTCTTCGATCGAAAGTGATCGAACAAGAGGACCATGGATTGAACTTCGAGGCGACTGGCTCCATCGCATATACGTCCCTAAGTGCACGCTTCCGCTCCCTCTTGGGTATATGGGTTGCGTATATCATGTTTACCATCCGCACTTGTGGGGGAAAACCCTTTTGTCCTCTATTGTTCGGCGGCCGAGTCTCTTCCTCATCATCGCTGTGCAGCCCCTTGTCATTGCTTTCGGCAATTAATTTGCCTGCCTGCTTGAATACCCAACAATCCCTGTTGGTGTGGTTAGCTGGCTTTTCGGGGGTGCCATGTATCTGGCAAGAGCGGTTGAGTATTCGGTCCAAATTGGACGGACCCAGAGTGGTTCTTTTGAATGGCTTCTTCCGCTGACCGGGTTTAGAGCCTCTGAATCCGGCATTGACTGTCGTATCCTCATTGTTATCGCCGTTAACGCGGCGTTTGTTTTTGTTTCGACGCGACCTGCCATTGTGGTCCTTAGTATCCGGACTGCCAGCATTTTTGCTGAGGTTGTTGCTGCGAGCTCGCCAGCTGTCCTCTCCCGCACAGAAGCGGGTCATGAGTGATGTGAGGGCTGCCATGGATTTTGGCTTTTCCTGTCCTAGGTGCCGGGCTAGCCACTCGTCGCGGATGTTATGTTTGAAGGTTGCGAGGGCCTCTGCATCCGGACAGTCGACGATTTGATTTTTCTTTGTTAGGAACTGTGTCCAGAACTGTCTGGCCGATTCGTCTGGCTGCTGAATTATGTGGCTTAGGTCATCGGCGTCTGGTGGTCGCACATATGTGCCCTGGAAGTTGTCGAGGAATGCGGCTTCCAGGTCCTCCCAACACCCAATTGACTCTGCGGGCAGGCTGTTAAGCCAATGTCGAGCTGGTCCTTTAAGCTTGAGTGGGAGGTATTTGATGGCGTGGAGATCGTCGCCGCGGGCCATATGGATATGAAGGAGATAATCCTCAATCCAAACCGCGGGGTCTGTTGTGCCATCGTAGGATTCAATGTTCACGGGTTTAAACCCTTCAGGGATTTGATGATCCATTACTTCGTCTATGAAGCATAGTGGGTGTGTGGCGCCTCTATATTGAGCAATATCACATCGTAGCTCAAGAGAGTGTTGTCTGCTGTGTTTTGCCCGGCCGGAGTTGCTGTATCCGGCGCGACGGTATTCGTCGTGGGTCGTGGGGCGCCCACGTGATCCATAGATAGATCTGGGTTGTCTTGCCTTGTCCTCCAATATATCCCGCAAGTCCGGCGCGTTCCCTCGTGGCTTCGTACTTTTCGAGCGGTGCCGGGGTACGGTCCTGGTGGAGGGCCTAGATGCCTCTCTGTCACGGCCATGAGGTGGTCGGTCTGCCGTATTGTGCGCTGGTGATGAAGGTTTGTATGCCTCCTCCTCTAATCGGGGGAGCAACTTGCGTTTTGGGTAGCTTTTGGAGGGGCGTTCGAGTTCATACTCTTCGGCCGCGAGGACCTCGGTCCATCTGTCGGCCAGCAGGTCTTGATCAGCTTGAAGCTGTTGCTGCTTTTTCTTTAGGCTATTTGCCGTGGCCATTAGCCTGCGTTTGAAACGCTCTTGTTCGACGGAATCCTCAGGCACGACGAATTCGTTGTCGTCGAGGCTTGCCTCGTCTCCGGAGGGAGGTATGTAATTATCATCCTCGACCTCTTCGTCTGCCGCCCTCTCATGAGGGCTGGCTTCTGCGTCCTCCTGCGCTGAATCTTGCTGGAGGGGGGTTGTCTTCGGCACTTTCTGGGGTGTTATTATCTCCTGTGCCGGAATCTCCATTCTTGCTTTGGCGGGATTTAGAGCGGCGCTGCTGACGTCGGCGCTTGGGCTGTTTCTTTAAGGAATCTGCCTCCACTGCTCCTTCGCCGTCCCCATCTTTTGGGGTGTCCACCATGTATATGTCGTATGACGAGGTGGTCTTCCAGTGCCCTGTAGGCGCTGGTTCTTGATCGTCTTCGGCATCGTCATCCATACCGTCGATGTCTTCGGAGTCGTAGTCTAGCATGTCGGTTAGATCGTCGACAGTGGCTACAAAGTGGGTGGCGGGTGGGCTTTGAATTTCATCGTCGTCCGCATCCCAACCATCCTGGCCGTAGTCCGGCCAGGGCTCTACTGATAACGAGAGATGCTTTAGCGAATTTAGGATGTCGCCAAAGGGTGAGTGCTGGAAGATGTCCGCGGCGGTGAACTCCATGATCGGCGCCCAATCGGATACGATTGGCAGGGGCGTAGGAGGTCCGGAGTCCGGCACCTCGGAGTAACGAGCTTTATAAGGGACAGGTCAGTGTTCGGCTCCATCGTCGTAGCGGTTGCAGCTCCCGAGGCGGTGTCCAGCCACCCGTCCTCGATCTGCGCGAT